>NW_001799322.1:463062-475908 GCF_000165425.1 Paramecium tetraurelia | reverse complement strand
TTTATTTAGTATATTTGTCAGTTAGTATACCTGATAACGGAATTATTTAATGAATAATTAAGGAGAATACAAAAACATAAATATGTTTATGAGAATAGTAATAATGAAGCATGGATTATAGAAACAATAATTGTCTACTAAACTAAATTATTGTAGACGAATAAATAATAGGAATATATGCAAAAGCAAAATTGGTTATGCAAAGGTTAAATACCTTAATTGTACTAATGCTGATTTAACACTACAAACATGGGAAAAACCTTTTCGCTTGAATATAGAAGTTTGGTAAATTTGAACCTAGTATTGAATATCATTCTAATTTTTAGAATTACCTAATAAAGGAAGGATGAATAATAGTTCAAATAAAATTAAAATATAGTGGCAGATATTTTAGGTGTTTCGTCGAGGACTCAAGATTGGGGTTCGGTAAAATCTAGTAGATACAGCTAATGATGCATTTGTTACAAAAAATTGAATAGAAATAGAATTATAACTAAAATCTACATATTAATCACTTTATTTTATAAGTTATATATTTCAAGCTTAATTTTAAATTTCATTATTCATCAACAATATACATATGAACTCATTTCATTATTTATAAATAGCTAATTATATAATTATAATGAAAATGGTTTTTATGATAAATTCTGATTAGACTATTCTATTGAACCTCAAATAAATGACAATCATTAAGAATAGCCATGATTAAAATATATTAAGAACTTGATTGGGTAGCTTTCCTGCTAGAAATCTCTTCGACAGATGTTTTAAAGGTAATATACTGTTCTAACCTATGTAAACATAAGTTAAATTATTTGCAGTCGGATATAAAATTAAAATAAAAACCAACGAATAATTATGATACAAAACAAGATTGACCATTTTTTACTTATCACCATGTAATGAAAGGTGTTGGCAGCGGTAGGCGTACAAATTTCTTTATTAACATTATGCTGATTATGGAAAAAAGACAACGGAACTGATCATCTAATCATAAATTATCAAGATATTTTCATTCTTCTTTCCTAATATATCTATTTTTTGATGATTTAAATGTTGCGAGAAAAGGTTCTATAAATATAAATATTAAAATGAATTAATGTGATAGTAATCAATATTAATGATTTGTAACAACCCATGTATATTGAAAGGCTGGGTAAATTGACCTCAGTTAGGTTGGTATTGATTTCTTAATAGTTGAACAAGTACATATGCATACTATAAAAAATAATTTGCTATTCTAATCACTAAGAAATTAAACTAAGAGTTTAATTTGAAATTGTTTAAAGATAAAAATTAAAACAAATCTAAGTATTTCACTTCTAATACAGAAATTTAAGGAAGTAGAATTTACACATTCGATTTCAGACATAAATGATAACATATTTCCAACATAAAGCATAATTACTATTGAGTTTTTATTTCGATTGAATCATAGTTAACCAATGTTATAAGATATTTATCATCATCTGCCACAGTCGCAAACATCGATGAACCTTATTAAACTAAAATCAATTGCTTTAATCAATTAGCTATCCCAAGATATTGAAACGAATGTAAATTTAATGAGGTTCAAAGTATATCCGTTTTTATTAGGAGTATTTATTGGGGAGATTATCCAACAGACATATTCTGTTTTCTATGCCATAAAGATTGATTTTAACCTTTCATAATTAAAATTAAGCAATCTCTCCAAATGAAACCAATTTATTTGCTTCTTCATTCATAGATACTATAAACACTGTTGAAGTGTACGAATTGATACTCCGGAGGTGTTTGATCAAATTTGATTGAATATCATCAATTTTTTGGTGTTTGGTTCTACATGAGAGATTCTTAGAGTTAACAATTAGTTTAGTTATGTATTTGGGATTAGCCATTAAGTTAGAAGATTAGATAAAAATTAAAGTATTCATTGATCCAGAAGTAAAGTGTGATCTTCTCAAGAAAATTAGGCACGCAGACTATGTGTAATGGTTATAAACTTATGGATAGTTTTTCAAACACCCTTTTCTAAATTAGTAAATTTTATTTGATTATTTGTTACCAATAACTAATTGCGTATTTGTTGAATTTTTGATAAAGCAAGACCATTATTCTAATTTCTATATTTATATGTTGGAAGGAGTTCAAATGAAGAGGATGAATTTGTCATGATTCTGGTTGAGGTGTCAACAAAATTATTACTTTTTGAAGTTTAATAAAAAAAAGATGTTGATGCTTTTATTATATCAATATGTCTCATTTATATTATAATTCATATGTTGAATATCCTCCTTTATGTTCATCCCAAAATATTAAATATTTTCCATCATCTGTGGTCGTTCCAAAGCTCCACTTAGTACTGCAATCTAATTCGTTTTGAATGACAAGCTTTCCATTGATTTCCTTGATGACATATATGATATTTTTAGACCTAATAAATATCATATTTTTGTCCTTCAAATAGACAATTGGGAATAAAGCGCATCCAATATTCTTATTAGAATTAAGTAATTGGATTCTATTATCAGCATCTTCATTAAAAATCCCATCTTCATAATCAAATACGCAAATGCAGTTCAATTCATTACTATAAGGCATCCAAATGAATTTATTATTTTTGATAAATTTGATATGACAACCAGAACAATTCAAAACTGAAGTAAACACTTACTTAAAATAAAACTTATCTCCTTAGCCAAATTCCCAGACTATTATTTATTAATCGTCTCCACTTGAAACCAAAATAGTATTGCATTCATTCAAACTTATGGAACGAACGCATTTAGTATGTTTTTCTAGTTAATACAGATAAGTTAATTCATTCTGACTGAAATCTACTTTCCACACAATGATTTTTTAATCTTCTCCTGCTGAAAATAGTTAGTTTTCTTAACTATTAAGAATCATGGTTCCGATCCATCCTTTATGTTCTCTATAGTGTTATGATGCCTTCCATTCATTTTTTTTGATTTATTTCCAACAAATAATTGTTTTATCATTTGAACTTGAAATAAAACTTTCTTACTTTTTACTATATACTAGACAATAGATGTAATTAGAATGTCCTTATAAAGTTGATTAATAATTGAGTTTGCCGTCAATTATATTCCACACCTTAATATCAAAATGACTCATCGATACCATTTGAGTTCCAGTTTTGTTGAAAGCAATTGCATAACATTTACTCTTTTATTTTATTGTATCATCTATTAACTATAGATTAATCTAAGGTTCTGATGCCAATTAATTAGTAGCTGATTTAAACTCATGAATTTAGTCAACTTAACATTATAAATTATTCTATTATGATACTTTTTATTGTTGAACCTCTTCTTGTTTAACTTGAATGGTTTAACTTAAGTTCTACAATATTTCTTAGCACTTTTAATACACTTTAAAAGAGCTAAATTATTCCAATTTTTCATTTATTTTTACATTCCAAAAACTATTTACTTTATTGATCTCATCTACTAATAAAGATTTATCAATTGAATTCTCCAATTATTTTGAAATTAAATTTTCTAATTCTTTGTGAAAACTATATTGAGAATATTCATGTCCAACAGATAATAAATTTTTAATCCAACCTCCACTGAATCCAATTATTTCATCTAATTAAAACGCTATTGCTGACTTTAATTTATTAATATTTCCTAATAACTCCTCTACTTACTTTATATTTAATTAAATAGTCTTCTCTATGGTTTATACTTTCTACTTCTAATTTTACTTAATCTGTTTCGACACTAATTCATATCCCATAGTCGAAAATTGAGTTGTAAAATTTTTTATACAATCTGAGCATAAGAGTCGCTAATTTAATTCTAATTTTGGATCCAGAACAACCATTAGTATAGGCATTTTGTGTTTATTAGCACATTTTAGATCCTTTTCTTTTTCTATCATTGAAGATTTAAACATTTGTTAAATAAATTATCCTGACAATAATTTGGAAATTATTATTTTTAATTATATATATTGAGAGTTATTATTTTTCCTATAATGACCAACATTCATCTTAGAGTTTATATTATTTCATTGCTGAAAAATTTGTAATATGCTTATAATATATTTAAGAAATTTCTTCAATTCATCTAATAAAGGAAATAATTCATAGAATAATTTGCAAATTATAAATCTTCCCTCCCTTATAATTTTGGTCTTAATTATCATTTTTCTTTAGAAAAAAATCTCAATTCATATCTTTACTTAAAAAAAATATCACTTTTTAGAATAAGTTGTATCTTCATTTTTTTTCTTAAATAACTTTATCAAAATATATATTTGCCTGTAGTTGAAATCAGTGTTTAACAATTTTATATAAGTCTAATATTATTCTTTAACTCAACTCTTAACCCAGTTGCTTAAGAATATATTTGTTAATGTTTTAGAATTTCAAAGATTTATTTTATTCTAATGTATAATTTAATTAGATGAAATTATGAAATTTCAATCAGAAAAAAATACATTTAAAATATCCATTAGAGCTTATAGGATGAAAATTTCGTTTTATTAACCTTAAAGGTGATGTAATTGAATAAATTAATTACGGAGTTAAAAATGAATTTATAATCATATTTATAAAATATGATTACAATAAATGAGATTAAAACTACTACTTATCATAATTATAACAATTTCTATGAATATTCTATAAAGATTTTAATTTGCTTGATTCCTAGATCTTCTTTTTTGAGTTTTTTTTTGGAAATCAATTTATAATAACAGTTTTTTTTATATCCTAACTTAATTAGTTTAGCTTTATAAAAGATTTGTACAATTAAAGATAACATATTCTAAGATGATTTTTTAATTTATGTTTCCTATCAAATCTAGTGATGTTTAAAGCAACTTAAAGTTCAATCTTCCTTTTAAATGAAGTTAAATTTCATAACATATAATTCGATAAATGAATCAAATCTTTGTTAATCATAATCATATTGAAATGTTATTATTAAAAGATAAAATAAGTTAATTTTGTCAATACTGAATTTATCTATTTCATAAATTTTATTGTGTCAACTTCATCATCGTACTCTGAGATCTGATTTCAAAGCAAAATTAAAGAGAATGGAAATAGGCTCAAAGATATTTTTTCATACGAAATATTTATACATTTACTATTTATTAGTACTTGAAATTCAACCCGTTTTTAACATCACAAATATATATATTTTAAAAATTCTGTTGAATATACTAATTATATCTAATACTAATGTTAAGAACTAATATTTAGGACTTATCTACTCTCCTCAAGGAAAAAGAAACTAGATACACCTTCCGTAAACTTGAAAGAAAGGACGTTTATAATGCATAAAGACTTATGATAAACGCGTTTCTTTCTCATAATCCAGTTATATAATTACTATAGGCGACAGAAGAAGACATTAAAGTTTTACAATCAATAGACATTTTGTATGTATATGAGTTTATTATGTTTTAGTGATCGAATTATACAAGAAAATCTGTCATATGGGGCTTTTGAAGGAGACAATCTAGTTTCTGCATGTTTAACTTGTGATTTAAAAACAGATATGTAGGATGAAGGTGTGTAGCCAACTCCTGTGGCTACAGAAATTATTGGGATTATTGATATTTTATTAGGTAAGTATGTAGCATCAAAAGAGAGAGATTATAAGGAGGTAGCTTATCTAAACCATTTGGGAACTCATTCAAATTATTTAAGGTAATCCTTAGCTGTTGTGTGTGCCTATCTGTCTATTGAAGAATGTAGAAGGCAAGGATTTAAATAGCTTCTAACAGAATCTTGGCATCAGGGAACTTATAGCACCTTTAGTAAAATATTTAACAACTTTGAAGTAATCAAAGAAATTCATGAAATTAAATAATCAGAAGTGAAACTTATCTCATTGGTTGGATAATTGAATTGACTTATAAAATAATTGAAATATTAGAAATATTTTATATTTTTGTCGGTTGCCGTCTCAATTTTTTTCAATACACAGGATCATGTATAGAAGTTTAATAAATTAGTTGCATTAAACAACAGAAATAAAGAATTTTAAAACTGACTTTGTATATTTTTCTATTTGGCTCTCTCTGAAATGCTTATATATTTTAATAACCAAATATGAGCTGTTGTTTGATTTCAATTTCATTGTCAGATATCCATTTTTAGTTTGATTAGAGGCAAGCGACCTGATGGAATAATAATTATTAATATTTGGTATATAAATCAGTTAAATTACTAAAAAAATACTAATTTAATAATTATTATCATTTTCATAAGTTCGAAACTTTTAGTAATGCTGTTTTTATTATTTATTAAATTTATTAATTAATCTTTTTATTAAGTCAAAAGTCGGGTTAAACATATAATATAAATATTTTAAACAATAAATACAATTATCTCAAAAATTTATAAATGTTATTAATTTTGAAAATTGATAAGTAATTGTATATTTAAGGCTAAGGTAATCGAATCATCATTTTTGATTCTTGTTAAATAAATATTATTATCAATAACTCAGCTAAAACTTAAGAACAATTATTTTAAAATTTGAGATTTATATATTAAGATTAAATTATATCCAAGCGAATTACTTTAATTAATAGAATTATTGAGTCTAAGTGGAATATGTTATATATTGTTTGATTTTATTATTATTAAAACGAAGAAAAGTATTAAGGATTAATTTAGTTTAAATTATGAGTAATAATCCAAAATCAAAAGAATAAAACCTATTAGTTTAAAAAACAGAATAAGAAACCTTTGAATTCTCAAAATACCAATAATTCTCTTAAAATTAGAACTAGAAGGGTAATATTTTTTGTAATTGAGTAGAAAATGTATTAAAGATATAATAGGGAATTGCAATTCCAAATAACAGTGATTATACTAAAATGCAAGAATAGGAATGTCCATAAGATAATCTGATACATCAAAAATGCTTTAGTATCCAAAAAATGTTCGTGATAAAAGTTCTCGTCCTCTTTTTCTTTTGGTCTCTTTTTTAATTTTTCTTAATCTATGCTTTGCTTTATGGAATGAGAGAATTTATAGACCAAATTGCGCCTTATTTATTTCCAATATCTCTTCTGTTAATGTGTGGACTAGCTAAAATTGGAACTCTTTGGCAATTCAGACGAGTACATTATTATAGAAATTATTTTCCAAGTTTCCAGAAAACCTATTCATCCTAATATTCTAAGTCTACCTATCAACTTAAACATACTTGACATTTTGTAGATTATTTAATAATGATTCAATAAACGATGAGGATGGGATATCTTTTAGTGGTATTAGAGAATATAAATTTTAGCTGCTGACTTAGTATTTGTACTTGCAGAAAACTAATTTATCTTCAATTGTGTGATTAACCTCATCTTGATCTTATATTTTGCTATTGAATAAGAAACAATAAGAATATTTAGTAAATATATTATGATGATGTAGTTCCTATTGCTGTTTGCTGTATATTTGGATTAATTCCGCTAATATTCAACATTTGGTTATTTATAAATTCCATCATCTCAGTCCTATATGGATCTACAATAATGATAGTTATTGGATAGATTGTTAAAGGAAGAGTATTAAAAATCAATTATTTTTAGTTTATGATTTAAGTGGATAACATAATTGCAGCCACAAATATCCTCTTTTTTGGACTTATCCTTCCAGTTGAAATGTTTTGATATTAGAATATTAATTAATTAAAATTAGATACTATTTTATGCATCCAGTTTAATCAATACTGATATTAATACTAATTAAATAATATAGTTAAAATATTACTATTTTAGACTAATTTTATAATACAAAACATAATATTATGGAATGTCTAGGATATATAAAAAACAATATTTATTATTTATTGCAATAGAAAGGAAATTTAATAAATGTTTAGTTTCATCCTTTTAAAAGTAAGCAGTTTATGATTTAATAATATAATAATAAACATAGTCATTAGATTATAAATAATACACAAACAATAAAAGCATTTCCAAATTATATACTTTTAATCATATCAAAAAAACATGATGTTATTTAATCTAAGTTCTATTCTATTTTATATAAATTATTTGATTACTCAGTTTGATTAATTGCATAAATATATACAATCTAAAGGCTGTAATTAATAATTTTTTCATATGTTATATTTACTCAATTCTTTCTTATTGATGATATGATTATAGATGAGGCAACCTTTTATTCCTTAAATCTTGAGCCACCATTTGGTTTTTTGATAAACAAGATCATTAGAGAAACTTACGAAACTGTCTTTATCAAAATTATATTAATGAATAAATGCAATTTTTATATTAAATGACTGACGCTAAAATAATAATCATCAGAAACTTATGATAGATTACTCGTTTATGATGAAGAACACCATTTATGTTCATTGTTCTAGTATAAAATTTCAAAAGGTTCATAAATAGATAAATTTTTAAACATTTTTTGTTAATTATAGATGTTGATTCTTGCCAATTGTAAGAGAACAATTTAAAAACCAAAATTATAGAGTTAAGAGATTGTAGAAGATAAAATTACGTATCAAATAAATCATAATCATTTGAGAGTGATTTTATTTTGATAATTTAGAAAGAAGTGGAAATCCATAGACATTGAATTTATGAAAGGTATCATATTTTATAAGTTTGGTATCTTAAGTTCATATTAATGAAGAAGATTATGGATTTGATTTTAATAATTAATAATTCATATTATGTTTTCAGATTATAATACAGAAGAGCAAGATACATGTAACATTGAGTAGAACCTTAAGTAAAAATGGTTGCCTCTCTATTAAAAGGATACTCAACTTGCAATGAAGATATTAATTGCTCTTAAAAGCGATATTCAAAAATAGATGTCCTCTTTTATTCAATCATCGATAGATTATATGAAAAGTTTAGATGATTAAGTCTAAGAGTTGTAACTAAAATCAAATTAAATTGGATCATTACTTTATTAACTGCCTTCCCAAGTCTATAACAACCCTAATCAATTAAATTTATTAATATCTGAATCATTAGTGGATGGAGAAAGGATTAAGGAATTTTTGAAGATTAAATTAAGGAATTTTGTAGATTCTGACAATTTAATTAACTTTATTCAGAAAATTCAATAAATTAAGTTCGACGATTCAATCAGAATTTTTAATAGAATATTTTAACCTCAATAAAATTAAAAAGATGGAAACTGGACTTGTAACCAACATAATGAAAGGATAAGATATGTATAATTAAATGAGGAAGTTTCAAATAAGATAGCTTGTGAATACTGTAGATAAGATAATAAATATGGATAATACATTACCTTATAAAGTTTGAAAAATAGGTGGAATGAATATATTCTAGAAACTGCAAAGTCTTTTAATTTGGTCCAGAACAAATTGGTATCAAAATCAAACATCATTTCCTAAACAATTAGCTCATTACAATTACACTTCCAAAAGTTAATTGATTAAATCAATTAATAATTGAATAATCAATCCACTATTGAACTAAATAAATTACTGAATATTAAAAATAAAAATAATATATTATATTAATTCAGTAATACTTTAGAAAATGATTAATTTCACCAATAGTTTTAATTAATGCAATATGATTGGTCTGAATTCTCAACAGGTTAGTTAGGGGATGTAGCTTACATCTGCAGGTAGAAAAATTAGATTGAATAAATTGAATAAGAGTCGATATATAAGGACATCTAGATAACAAATATGTTGAATTAATCAAAATGTTTTACCAATATGATGATTATCCAATTTGAATCATTCCTGAAATATTGGAATAAGCCATAAATCAATTACAATCAAAATAGTGAGATCGTTGAATCTGGAAATTAAGCAGTTCCTTTGAATTATTAGTTACTGGAGTAATATAATGTGAAAGAAGAAAAAT
Organism: Paramecium tetraurelia; assembly: GCF_000165425.1. NCBI lineage: Eukaryota > Ciliophora > Oligohymenophorea > Peniculida > Parameciidae > Paramecium > Paramecium tetraurelia. Next base: position 466,047 of record NW_001799322.1, on the reverse strand, counting down.
GTTTATCATTTGCTTTCAATAGTGACTCCAGTATTTTGGTTGTTGGATGCAATTGTTTTATTAAGGTATTTGAATTTAAACAAGGCCAATTAACACTAAGATAAATATTAAACGACCATAAAGATTATGTGAGATGTTTATACTTTATGAATAGGACCAATTAATTTATATCAGGTTGCAATGACTGTAAGATCATGATATGGTCTTGTGATAGTAACAACCTTTGGTATTGCTCATAAGTGTTGGAAGGACATACTGATTATGTAAGGGCTGGAGTAATCATGAATAATAGAGAAGACTTGATTATCTCTGGTTGCGATGATCGTTCCATAAGATTCTGGTCTAAGAAAGATAGTCAATGGCATTGCAAATAAATACTTAATGGTCATTCTGCCGAAGTTCGTAGCTTAAGTTTAAACCCTTCTTCAACGTAACTTATTTCTTGTTCAACTGGAACTGAGATCTTTTTGACTTAATATCATCAAAATAGGAAATAGTGGTGTATAATTTAGATTATACCGACAAATAAATGTGGATATAGTTTAAAATTTATTAAGGATGATTTATTCACTTTCTAACCTTTTGATTAAGAAATTCTTTAGATATATAAGAGAGAATAAGAATAATAAAACTTCTAAATAATCTAAGAACTTAAAGTAAACTCAAAAGATAATAGGTTGGATTTCTTTTCGTAGTAACTAATTGAAGAAAAGTCTATTCTACTCCACAAAAATGGAAACACAATTAACATTATTTAAATCAACTAGAAAAATAATGAATTTTCTGTTGTGTAATCAATTTAAAGTTCAGATGTCTATCTATATGGTTCTATGACTAGAGATGGTAAATATCTAGTTACATGGGACAACGAAAGTAGAAGCATCAGAGTAAGAAAATATCAATAATGAATAATATCAATATTTTCTGATTAGAATATTTAAATTATTTTGATACCTTTCACTTCATAATGTAATTATCATCTATGATTATATTATTTCTTTAATCCTAATTTAGATAAGAAATTTTTATCCTTATACTCATCTTTTTCATAAATTTGATTTATATCTTCTTAAGTATCGGCGTGTATCAGTAAGTATAGAATGATATTCAACTGTTTCTTAACAGACTTATCAAAACAATCATATGCTTTATAATTATGCGATTATAATTTTATAAACAGACAATTAGTTTATTAAATAATAAAACTATGACATTCATAATAATGAATTCAAAATATCAACTTGTAGTTAATTGTATCATTGCAATATTATGCAATTATATTATGAGTAAATTTAATGTTAGTTTATTCAAGCGAAACCTTATCCATCAAATTTCTATATTTTAGATTTCCTCTTAAAATATCAAATATCATTCCTTACGACTAAATTACCCCCTAACTGTCTTCCTCTTAAATGCCTGAAATATGATTAATAAATACTGGATATGAAACAAGATCCTTTATATGAATATAGATGACTATTAGCCCCTCCTTTAGGTGCCTTTCTAATTAATCTTCCCCTACAATAATCAACTAATATTGGTGAGATATCCTTTAATTAGTTGCTCATTACAGCCATACTATTATTTAAAGGTAATTTAATCACTTCAGATTTTACAGATTTCCAATAATAGTATTTAACTACTTATATTTGGTTACTAATCTTTATTAAAAACAATTAATTGATGCTATTACTGATTATAGCAAAGGAATCATTAAGAATATGTAAACTTTATAAAGGATAACTGTCCAGCATGTTTTCTGGCCATCCATTTTTAAAATTCAGCACTGTTTATAACTCCTAGTTAAGGTTTATTAAATTCAACTATTATTTTACAATTTTATTTTTTTTGGTCAATATTAATATGCAATTCAAGTAGCTATCATAATTCAATTAAATAATTGGATAATTATAGGTTATAATAAACTTCTATCCCCAATTATTTAATAAATCCAAAAATATAAAATACACAGTTTCGCCATATTTTGCATCAACACTTATTAAATAATCAGATAAAAAGTATGTAGGAGGTGCTCCAGTATGATCGGTCTTAAACTAAAATGAAAAAACCATTTTATTTTTAAGGTCTAAAATGATTATTTTATCTGAAACTTACCAACAATTAACTTATTTTGTATTCACTACTAAATACTATTCATTTGGACTTATTAGGTATGATACCATAAAGCAATATTAAATAGGTTCTAAGCTTGAATCAATAGAGGATTCGTCTAAAAAATCATCCTAAAATTTTTCTTCAAATTTTTCTGAACTCTCATCATTTTTTTACTAAGTTTCATTTTTTAGTGATTCACACGTATCTGTACGCTGTTAATTTGATTAGTTTGGGACTTTTTCTTCAAAATAATTTAAATAAAATGTTCCTTAAAGATAATTCAAATTTTGTTCTTTCAATATTATATTTTTCCAAAAATTTTGTTCTCCTTTCAACTTTTATTACATTTGATGATTTTATCAACAACTTAAATTATTTTTTTCTTTAAATTATCTTAGTCTCTTTAATTAAAATAATTGCAATTTGATTGGATAAGTTCAAAAAATTATGATATTCCCAATCAATTCAATTACTTACAATTTCCCTATCTTGATGATGATTATATTTGATCAAATATTTTAATCCATTCACAATTAACTAAACTTTAGAGAAAAAGAGAATATCTTTTTTTCTCATTATTTCATTATTTCTAAAAAGGTGGAAATAACACTTTAATAATTGTAAATTTTATCTATGTGTTATTAGCCATAACATTTTTCACAGAAAATTTCTATTTGTATTCAAAATAAATTTAAATTGTGATACTACAATGTAAGTTAAATATTTGATGCTGGGGATGATGATAGAAAATTTTCTTTAAGATGCTTACTTTTCAAAGCAATTGGAATATTAACCATTTAAAAATTTCAATAAAACTTGAGGAAAATATTAAAAAAATAAATATGGTAAACCCTTATTAAATAAATCATT
>NW_001799322.1:452072-462472 GCF_000165425.1 Paramecium tetraurelia | reverse complement strand
AGTGATGTACGACGTACTAATGTCACAAACGTAAAAATACGGAAATTTGATATCAGGGTTAAAAGATAACATTCCCAATTTTGAAAATTCAGTGTAGCAATTTAAAGGTCAAAAGTATTTTTTAGAATGTTTATATTATATTAAAAATGAAGATTAATTAATTGCTGGAATTAAGAATGAATCAATTATGATTTGGAAGGTGGATTTTTCTAAGAATAAGTTTCATTATCTTTATTCTTTAAATGTTCATACTAATCAAGAATGTTCAATAAGTTTGAATTTATCAGAGACATTATTTGCAGCATGTGAATATAAGGATAAGGAGAAAAATTAACTAGATAAATGGAAAGTTAAATCTATACTCAATTTTAAATTAAATTAAATTATTAATGCTTTCTCGCATAAATAAGAATAGAAATATCTTGGTGAGAAAGTAAAAATTCTATTTATGGGTTACTGAATGAAAAATCTAGAATTTCTAGAAATTTGAGAATATATTTTTAGAAGATATTAAGGAATTATAATTAACATATCATGATTTTAATCTGGATGAGAGCCTCTTTCCAATTATACAAAATACAAAAAAAATGTGATGATAATATGATAAAGAAAATCTTTATTTATTAAGTCAGGGCCACTTAAAAATTATTCATCAAATAAATTGCCTTGAAATTCTAAATAAGATCGATACACAACATCTGAACTATTACATTAATTAATCGATTTTAATTCTAATTTTATTATCTAAATACAAACAGTAGATAAAAATCTGAATTACATTTTTTGTTTGTCATAACTATCCCAATTTGCCAATAAACATGTCATCTTGAATTATTAATTTTATTTAATGCAAAATTCAATAATGAGATTTTATTGTAAATTACAACAAAACATTAATTGTAATTTATACATTTGAAAAAGTTATGATTTTTGACCAATATTTAATATATAAATTCATGACAATTTTTCACCAATTATTAAAAAATGGTTGTTTGTTGTTGTGTCGGATTACCGAAATCATTCTTTAATTATAGATTTACTTAGTGTTATTAAATCAGATACTCTGCTTAAAAATAAAGTTCAATGCTTCCTCTAAATAGAAATCAGTTTCTATTAAAACTTTCATTAAGGCCAATATTCTCTAAGCTAAGTAAAATTTGTTATAGAACTATTAGCATGAATCATCGCATTAATGACTAAGAAAATATTCCTAGCAAAACGATCTTAATAAATAATATATCCTTAGGTTCTCAAATCACAATCTATCAAGTAAGGCTTGTGCAATTAATATATGAAAATCTTTCGAACCAAATCATTAACTATTTCTCAATTTTAGGTTTTAAGAGGATTGTATTTAATTTCAAGATGATATTGTCTCTAACCTGGGGCAATCCAAAAATTAGATACATCTATTTACTTAATAAATGATTGAGATATTTAAGAAGAACAAATGATTAGGTAGATTTAATGATACATAATAATTGAAGAAAATAGAAAAACTTCTGAAAATACAAAAACTTGTTAAAAATGCCAAAAAACTTGAATTATCCTTTGAGTGAGGAACATCAATTATGAATATATATTTAAAATTGTAAAAATAATTTAGAAAAATTGTGAATTAGCAAAAAATTTAATTATAGCATTAAAATACTATGAGTAATTTTCGAACAAGTCTTTGAGAATAGAGTTATTGTTCTCATTTAGACTTTTCAATCTACTATTTTAGCGATTTGATAAAAGCTGGAAAAATAAAATTTGAAATTTGATTAGATATATTAATTTATAAAATCCAAAACAAATAAACCCTTTTAATTTAATCTTGATATGAAATTTATTGATAATTGTAAATAATAGATAAATTTATCATAAATATTAAAAATCACAAACACAACTTTATGCTATTTCCAATTCTTTAGCTTAGAATATGATTTTATTTAATGTTTCTTTATTCAATTGTTTAATTTTACATTTTACCTATCATAACTTCTTAAAATGGATTTTAGTTGGAAAAAAAGAATTACCTGATTTTACACGATAATAAAATGTCACTAAATTGCACTTGCTTCCAACAACTTATTAATTAAAGATTTCTTACATTAAGAAAATAAATGTGCAATCTTATGTTTTTGAGAATCTTCCTGAAATAGTGTCTATACTTTCATTATGAATATCTCTGACATTAATTATATTTTTTGTCTTTATTTTACAATTTCTAAAAATTTATTCTTACTTGAGCATAAATATAATTATCATTTATTTCTATTCTTTTATGTATTATATATATTAATTGTATTATCCTATGTTTTGATTTTGATGAAAATTCATAAAGCATTTGAGAAAAATCAACTATTTTTGAAAGGTATGTAGTATTTAAGCACATCATGAAATTTAGCTTTACTGAATTAATGAAAATTATTGTCATGATCTAGCTTTATATGATCAAAAAATATCAACCAGCGCCGAAAGAAAGTAATTATTGAAATTGAGATTTAACATAATATAAATTAAGAAAATTATGGCCTGAAGTTAGCTCATATAACAAAATAATAAAAATCTCAAAAATATAGGCAAATTTTATAATATTAGAGAGATGAAAATGTTAATTATAAATTTAATCAAATAGATTTATACCTAAGTTCTATTTCTTGTGAATGTTTAGTTTTGATTATAAAAACATATAGAAGGTAATTAATCAAAAACAAAATTAAAATGAATAATTATATTTTCATAATTGTTTGAAATTCGAAAATAAATTTATTTAATTATATCTGTTTAAGCATAATAATTCAAAAGTAGGAAAGATAAAATATTACTTTATTTATAATCATTAGTGGTAGTAAATTTGATTTTTTTTGAAATTAAACAAGTTAATTAAAAGCTTTGGTGGTCTTTAAAATTTCACAAATTGGGAATAGAATGTTATTAAAGCCATAGTTGGATTAGTTTTTGCATTTAATAAATAATATTTAAATTCCATGGTAATATTTTGGAACCTATGTATTTTAAAGAGTAAATAAGTTAATCAAATTGTAAATTAAGTGTAGCAAGCCAGGCATTGTTGATTTTTACGCAACTTAATTTTAATGATAATAATTTAGATGGTGTGGACCATGCAAAAGACTAACTCCATTTTTAGAGCAAATGGTAAAAAGAGCATCCAAATGTTACTTTAATCATAATTGATATTGGTTAACATCTATAATTAGTTTTGATTAAATACCAAAATAATGAATATTATTTATATAATAATATTTGATCAAATATTCCAACTTGACCATTCATCGCCATTTAAAGGAGCGCAATACCTACAATGTAATTATTTATATAACTCTTAATTGTCCTCTTTTATTTTTTTATATTATTTTTTGCTTTCTCTCATCTTTAGGTCTTCTGATAGCTTTTGTCTTTCCAATTCTTCTCTTTTATTTTCAGTATCTTCTAATAATCCAAATGCCACTTCTAATTACCCTCGATATTAATAATACATATCCCACCAAATATATTGATTTGGGGGATTGTACATGATATTTGAATGGATATTTTTCCAAAAATAAGGAGAAGGACTCTTTAGGATTTCAATAATCACTTGACCTAATTCAACAAATTTATAATGAAAATAATTTGGATTCATAAATTTATAAGTTTGAATTCTTAAAACATATCGATTGAGTAATTCAAATGAGTATGCTTCTATGTATAAGGAGGGTTCAGTTATATTAATTTGAAAATTATTGATGGTTTATGCTCCAGGAACATCAATTTTGGTAGTGAATTTGATTTTTAAAAACACATGTGTCATATTTTATGCCCACAAATAAGATGGCTCTAATACATTTAAAAAAGGAGAATGTGGTGGTAAAAGCTTCGTCAATTATTCAAATAATGTTTAATTGAGTTTATTAATGTGGTTTAGTTTAATATTTTAGAATGTTGGGTATAAATCAAATTGTTAGTGATTATAATATTGAATAGCAATTTTGGCACATTTAATCCATTAGTTGAGGATAGCTTAAATTAATAATCTTGATAATTATTAGAATGGATATACTCTGTATGGATATTTTGATGATTTGAATGTTGATATAAATGTGTGCATTGTTGTTACTAGGTGATAGTTTGGATGAGTTCTAGTGTGTCAGTAGATTGAATTTAAGGGTAGGGATAAAGTAATTGTGCAGATAAAAATGGAAAGAATAAGAATATCATATTTAATAATAATTAAAATATATTAAGCATTAAGAAAGTTTTTATAGATAAAGATGAATGATGAGTTAGAAAAGACAGCAAACTTTTTCTTCCCTGTTGATAATTAAGGCATGAAACAGAAATTTGTTCATACAAGACGATTGTTGAAGCATCCTGTTCAGAGAAATGTTTCAAATCCCTCAACCCAGATGTATTAATGAATTAATCAAATTTAAGAACTACATCCAAGAGAAGTTCTGATAATTCTGGAGTTGAAGCGTAACATACTCCTCCATAAATATGTGGAATGAGAAAAAGATCAGAATTGCATACAAATTCAGAGGATAGAAAATCTAACAATTATCGAATATTTAGTTCTAATGTAAATCAACGCTCTAGTTACCCCTAATAATTTAGTTTTGGGGATTAATTTAAGTTCATGAATGAATTCTTACAGTTGAATGACGAACATTAAAGTCCTCCCTTCAAATAATCAAAGAAGCTACCTGATATCTTCTAATAAAGAAACTCTAGCCAAGGATTCAGATAAGTATTTAGAATTCATAGTGGGTAAAGTAAAAGAGAAACAATGAGCAACTTTGTCAAAGATATCGAATGCCCAAAGTAATAATGTATGTAGTAGTTGTAATTGAAACAAACAATTAATAAACAATAACTAAGAGGAACTTAAACAAAGTTACCCACTATTGGTTAACCTGTATCATTTTTATAAACTAAACAATAATTGAAGATGATAAATAGAATATTTTCAGGCAAACAGGATTAATGATTATAGTATATCTCATTCCATTGATGATTTTGGTATTTTAAATGAATTTGCTTTTTTTAATCCTCCCATTTTTGGTGTCTAAGAATTTAATTTTGATATAGCATCTTCTAAGTGAGCAGCTTCATCATTTACACAGTCATCATCTTTACTTAATTAATTGATTTATTATTAAAATGAATTCTTTAGGGCTGTTTTACGCAAATCTGATTACAAATTCTTCCTCATTGCAGGTGAGTCTATATATTCGATTTAACATACTTGCATCTGATTAAGGTTATTATTTATTTGCTTGTCCGAATTAACTAAATTTACTATGTTGTAATTATGGTTTCTAATCTAATCTTGTAACTGATCCATTATTAGATACATTAGAAAAAGAACCCATAGTGTCAATTCTACCATTCAAAGCAGGTTATCTTTATTATAATTGCATCGAACCAACTTAACTTGGTGGACTATCTGTTAATCAATCCATTACCCTTATTATTTGCCTAATAAATAAACAAAATCTTTATCATAATCCCTGAGACTTTCTTAAACATCTATTAGATCTTATTCCTTGAAAATTTCCTTAAAATAAGGATGTTTAAGGCATTCTTCAGAGGAAACTCTAATTTTTGGATCAGGGCACAACATTTTCTTCAATAAATCTACTAATTATATTGGTGCCTATATTAGTTATCTTAATATATTATACAGCTAGAATCTATTTTAATTCGTAATTAATTTCGCAATTTTTATTTGCTCTAAGAATTCCTTTATAATCAGTTCCTTAAAATGGTTATCTTCCTGTTAATAAAACATAAAAGATAACACCAGCACTAAATACATCACATTTTTCATCATAAAATGGATCTCCTTCTTTATATAATAATATTTCTGGAGCAACAAATCCTGGAGTTCCACATCTTTTAAATAAGATGTCCTCATTTAGGAAACAAGCTAATCCAAAATCAGCTATAACAATATCTGTGTCATTATCTTTCTCTTTTAATAATAAATTTTCTGGTTTTAAGTCTCTATGCATGCATTTTTTTGAATGCAAATGACAAAGCGCTTTCATCAAATTGTACATTAACTTTTACAAACTTGGAGCGCTCAATGGTTATTATTTGACTCTCGCTAATAATTCACCTCCTTTTAATATATCCAATATAAAATAGATTGAATTTTGGGTTTCATAGGTTTCATGTAATCTAACTAGATTTTCTTAATTTAATCTTCTCATCACTTTGATTTCATTTTCTAATGATTCTCTTCCTTTAAATTACTCTTGCATAAATTCTTTGTTGAATGCTTTAACTGCATAATTGCCTCCTGTAGATTTCTTTGTTGCAAAATATACCTTCGCAAAACTTCCTTTTCCTATCATCTTTGTAACTCCAAATTCATCATGAAAAGTTGTTTATAAACATCTTGATGCCATCATATTCTTAAATACAACATATTCATCAAATTATAAATCAACAAATTTGCCATTTCGAGAAATTCTTATGATATTACCAAATTCATCATGCTTATAAATTGTCATTATAGCCACTATTATATTAAGCTAAGATATGGTTTAGTCTTTAATATAATATAAATGTTCGTTTCCTAATTAGATTGTAATCAATTTTAGTTGTTTCTATTTTTTACTGATTTTGCGGCAGTCTTCTTAAAAAACGATGATGTCATTCTTAATAACGTTTACTAAATTTATATTACATTATATATTTCTAAATCAACAGGTTACCATATTTTGGTGGATTTTCCTTAATTTTCGGGATAGTCAAAAAATGAATTCAATTCCAATATCATTTATGTTTATATAAATATTTAATATATTATTAATGTATCGAACATTCAAAATTTAGAATCCTTTAAAAATATTCACTATTAAAATCTTAATCATTACATTATTTATAGAATTTTAAGTTAATTAATTAATTCCATTAAGTACTTTAACTATAATAATTTATTTCAAAATCTCCCCTCATACAGGAGTATGAAAATTAATCAATATCGAGAATCAGAATTTTATAATTAATATTATAAATAATTATATGCTAATATTTTTCATCACAACTATCTATTGTCAATCAATTCTTGAAGGTCTCAAAATGGTCGAAAAAAGCCTAAAATACACTTATGATAAAAGCATTTTGTATAAAAATTGCAAATCCATTTTTGGTTTACCATGTAAAATCTAGTAATAGTAGAATTCTTTATAAGAATTATAAATGAAGGAATACATTGATGAAGAAGTAAATATTGAATAATAGGAAGGCTGATTTATTCCTAGGCTTAATAGAATCAGATTCAGAATATCACCAATATTATTAAGGAGTGATTAATTAGATAACAAAAGAAATTGGACTTTATGATATTAATGAAGAATTTTTGTCCGTATTGATGGATTTCGATTAATTAATCTTGGAAAATGAAAAAAAATTGATTTAACATAAATACTATGTTGAATTACAAGAGAGGGAGATCTATAGTTTACATAATGAAAACGATACATTTAAAGATAGTAATGGATCTCTATTCATTTATTTCAAAGACCTCTATATTCCTAAATAAGCAGTTTAATATGCAAAGACATCCTCTAAAAATGTATATATTGAAACAGCTGATAAAAATGGCACAGTTTCATTTAGTTAGGGAGTTTTTTTGAGCTCACTATATGTTAAGAGTTTAAAGATGAATTCAAAAATTACAATTGCGTTTTAGGGAGGATTAACAAATTCCTTAGATGTCAAAGTTGATGAAAATTGGGTTTTAATTAAGGGTCCAATCGATTATTAAGTAATAAATATAACAATAAGCAAAAATACAGCAATTGATTCTATCTTAATCAAATTAAAGAAATTTGCTTATACTTAAGAATAAATATCTACGTTGTTAGTTTAGAACTTATTGTTAAAGTAGTAACTTCTACATTAAGATAAAAAATTAAATAAGTAAATGATAGAGGAGAACTATGAGAAATAAAATAAGAAATAAAAAATGATAATTCTATAAGATATGAATTACGATCAAATCGATGAAATTATAAGCTTTCTAGAATTAATAAATTTGGAATTTAAGAAGATAAAGGGAAATGAGTAAAATAAGAAATTGAATTCAGATTAGATATTGGAAGTTATAGAATAAATTGTTAATGTGTAAGAGAATAAGAAAATATTTGTGAAATTTCAAAACATTTTGGAAGTATTCTTTTAATCTGAGTTCAATGAGGAAGGAATTTAATTACTTTACTTGGATTTGGTTAAAGCAAAATCAGAACTGTAAGAGAATTGATTGCATTGTAATTTTCTTGTATATTATTTTAACATTTTAATATTAAAGATAGATTAGAATATCAAATGATTAGTTTGTTTAAAAATTAAGTAAAAAGTACAATACTTCGTAAATTGTATTTTAAATGTAGCCACGAATTCAGAAGTTTAAGTTTGGATTATTATAATCGTCTAAAATTTAGATGATTATAGTCTCTATTATGAACAATTAAACTAATAATAACAATATTTATTTAAATTAGCAGTGTTAGATAAGAATTTCTGACTTATACATTTTTAATTAAATAAGTTTTTCTTTATTTTTTACTAAAATTTAAATTAATAATGTTTCCAAACATGAATGGCGCAAATAATGCGCAAGGATAATAATAAGGGAATTCAGCTCCTTCAATTTTTAACAATCCTGTACCTTCAAACAACTTATTTGGTCAGCCTCAAAATCCGTTAGGGTAATAACAACCATAAGGAATTCTGGGATAACCTTAATAGTCGAGTATTTTTGGTAATACCACTTAGTCCACTGCTATATTTGGATAGCCTTAATAATAATAAACTAATGTATTAGGACAACAGCAATAACCACCCTTAGCAGGATAGCAACAACCAAATTCATTATTAGGACAGCCATAATAATAAGCAACATAATTAGGACAGACCTAGCAAACCAATATGTTTGGTTAACCTTAATAATAATAACCATTAGCCTAAGGTCAATAAACAACAATAGCATAACCCACTACTTAATAATAACCAGCTTAGCCTAAAAACTACACATTAAATTAAATCAATTAACAAACCAAATTACACATAGAAAATTTGACCAAAGCAATAGCAAACAAAGAAAAGATTGATAAAAATTAAAAAAATTTACAACTTATAGAAAAAAACTCATTAAAAAACATTTAACAATAATAGCAATAACAACTTACTATTGGAAATCCAAATCCATAATAACAAGTATAGAGAACTCTAGTGAAGGGAGATAGAAGAAATCACACGTAAAAAGTTGAAAATTATTATAATGAGTGGAATAAAGTTTTTCTGAATATCAGCAAAAAGTAAGATGAAACACTTGCTTAATTAGTTGCTCTAGTTGATTAACTCACTTAATAGGATACTTCTTTTGGTATTATTTGTTATTAATGAATTTATAGATATAGATGAAGAATCACTCATTGATTCCATAAAATAATTTGGTAAGGACTTGGATGTTTTGGAACGTAAAATCAATTACGTAGTCAAGATATAGGAAAAAATACTAGGACTTGAAAAAGAGGAATCTGAATGGGATCAGATTGTCAATAATTTAAGCGAATGCTTGTTATATTTGGATTAATAAACTGTATATATTTATTGTAATTCTTAGAAAGATGTTGAGGACTTATTGTAATAAGCAGAAAAGCATCCGAAGGTGCAAAATAAATGAATTTAAAATAATTTTTATAGTATAAATATATGATAATTTTTTGTGATTCATTTCTCATATTAAATTTTAATGAAATATTAAAATAATAAATATTAAAACTATTTATATGAAAGCTTAAGATAACTCTTTTAGATTGCCTGCATTAAAATTATAGCCAAGAGAATATAAATTTAATCTGAGCTAAGAATCCATTTGAATTAAAACTAAAAGCAAAGAAACAATACAGTAGAATGTTTTTGATCATTATGATCCTTCACCAATTAGACATAGGAATAAGATTATGTCGGTGTCAGTCTATAATAGCTAAGAGAAAATTAAACCAAGTAATTAAGCTAAACATTTCCAAAATAGCGAATTTATCACTTGTTAAGATACTAATAATAGCATATCAGTTGTCTAAACTGTTAGAAGATATAGGAGTAAGCTCAAAAAACTTGTTTAACATAATTGGGATAGGAGTGAAATTAATTCTAGAGATCCACGATATTTCTTTTTTAAAGAGCCTTCTGCTTCCATCAAACTTAATAATCTCCAAGATAATTAAGAGTAAGTAGATAAACTTTTAGAAGACAGAATTAAATAACTTATGACTAAAGTTTAAGTGCTCATATCTTCTTAATCTTTTTATCAATAAGGAAAATATTAAGCTCGCCTAAATGTGAACCTTGTCAAATTGCAGGATGAATACGATGTATTATTTTGAGATTTCAACGAA
>NW_001799322.1:178979-451922 GCF_000165425.1 Paramecium tetraurelia | reverse complement strand
GGGTATACAGCGGTGGTGATTCATCCTGTAACTTCTGCAGTCCGATAAGATCAAAAATTTATTGAACCACATGTAGATTATTAAAAAATTATTAAGTCCACTTTAAAAGCCTTACGGATTATGTTAAAAATCAAGCTAATCTTTACATTAAAATATATTCGATTCGATCCAAGAAGAAACTAAAGAATCTGCGACACAAAGAATTGATAATTCTTAAATATAAGGTAGAGTAGAAATCAATGATTTTGATGAATAAACTGAAGATGACAATCTCGATCAAGAAGATTCAATTTCTTTTGATGAAAACAATAACAACCAAGATGGAAAACCGCTTAAAAATGTTAGATAACCTTCCAAGAAAAGAATGAACAATACTAAGTCAAGAAGTAAAATAAAATAACAAGGGACTATGGACTCAGATTAAACGAAGGAGAGTTAAGATCAGGAATCTATAAAATTTGATGATTAAGGTAATCAAATAATCTCACCTAATAAAAGAAGAAGAAAGGTATCTTAAATTTCAAATAATCTTAATAATAATGAAAATTAATTGGATGATTTAGAATTTAGAGAAAATTAGGATTTCTAAGAGAATGGATCTAAATAAACAAATTAACATGGGAAGGTAGCTAGTAGAAGAAGGACTGTTCTAAAGGCAAATGAATCTAAATAATCTGATGAAGATCACCATTCAGAAGATGATAATGAGATGGTAATTCAAGAAGAGGAATTAAGTGAAAATGAATTGGAATCTGAAGTCAGAGATTTAAAAAAGAAAGAATAGGTTTACTAATAATAAGTGCAATTTTAGCATTCTTTTAATAAAGAAATTCTTATATAGAATTAATAGGATGATTATTAGGAGAGTGAGGGTCCTTAATCTTTTCGTCAAGAAAGGTTCATGATTTAACATCCAAATCACGAGATTATAAGTGTTTCATTACTTGATAGATTTATACATTTAGATAATATCTATGATTATAAATTTTTATAAAGTTGGAATTATCATATAGCTAAAATTAGATAGGCTAAGTTTCTTGATGAGTTTGATATTTGATTTTATATCTTATTTATTAATTTGCTTAAATATAAAATGTATATCATTATATCATAATACTTTTAGTTTTTTCTTTAGTTCATTTATTTGCTTTTAATAATCAACTGCTACTCTGGTCATACTTGCTTATAATTATACTAATTATTCTTCTGCTACTGTTGCTTTGACAACTAATTCAGTTCTTTCCCTTTCCAATTGCTTAGTAAGTTATTCATAAAATTGGATTTTTTATTGAACGTTCTTACTTTATCCAGATTGAGGTCCAATCATCTCATATTCTTTAACAATCTTCAATAGTCTTTCATTATCTTATTACATTTTATGAAGATCCCATTTATTGGAATCCTTCAATAACTATACCAATCTTCTATTTTCTTCTTGTAAGTCATTTCTCTCTCTCCTTAGAGAAGAATCATTAATGTTATTATTATCAGAGACTTAACTCTATTTTAATAACTAGATTTCAGAGATGAGTCTCTTGGTGGCATTGTTTGGATCTTCAATTTTCTTAGCTTCTTTCAGATTCATTAATTCTGCTTCTAAAATATGATTTTTGTTTCTGAGTCTTTGGATCTCTTGTTCTTGATCCTTTTATGCTTGAGTATGCTATGATATGTTAGAATATAAATACGAGTTCATTTTCATCAAGTATCATATATCCTTTATGTAAAATATCAGGTAAAGGTTAGCCAATTGGTGCCCAATCCTCAGCCAAATAGCGTATTTATCTAGAATAGCTTTTTATTGAACGCATTTCGATTTGTAGTTATTTATTCTTTTTACTCAGAATTTCAATGGATTATGAATATTCTCTTTCTTTGCCTGCATAAGTTTAGAATAATTCATCTCTTGGATCTAATTTATGAATTTAAATCAATTTGTTTCTATAAATGGCTCTCATTTCATCTAATTGTAATTACATTTTAACATTTTCTCCATTTAAATCATTTAATTATTTTTCAAGATCTTTGATTCTTTCATTGTCATCATTAACTTTCCTCTAAAGGGATTTAACTTTATGAGTAAGTTCCATTTTTTAGCTTTCCCATAGCATCCTTTCATTCTTAAAAGCATCATCATTATTGGGAGATTGAGTTACTTAAATTTAGGTAGATGATTTATCAAGTTCTAATCGCTTTTTATCAAGTTCTAATTTATCTTTGGCTCCTAACAATCCATACTTCATTAATTCAACCTTCAACCTTTCAATTTCAGCTTTAGCAAATTCAAGTGCTTCTCTTTTGTCTCTCAGATCATCAGTCATTGTTTTTAGTTTTTCTTACATCATTTTAGTTTGCTCATTTGTTTAACCATCTGACTAATACAATTTAGATATTTCCTCTTAAAGTGCTTTATTCTCATTACCCAAATTAATAAGTTCAAGACTGTAATTTTCTTATTATAGCCTTATATTTTCCAATTCTTTCAGTTTATCCATGTAATTCTTTTTTAATGCCATAAATTCCATTTCAAATTCCCTCTTTTCATCTATTGTTTCTCTTAATCTATCTTGTAATTCTTGAATAATCTACTATGCTTTTTGTAGTCTAACATCATCTGAGATATTTTCATCATTCAATTTTTTGGTATTATTTTCTGATTAAATCTAAATAATCAACTCTTGTAATTTCGTGTTCTACAATTCCATATCCAATAAGGCCTTTGCAGATTCTATTTTATCCTCTTCAGCCTTGATCAATTCATCTTGTAGCTCTACCTTTTATTTAACTAATTCTTAGAACCTTGCTCTTAAAGCTGATAATTTTGATTTCAAATCTGTAATCTCATCATCCATATCAGCTATCTATTTAGCATAATCATTGACTTTGCTTTTTAAATCAAGCAACTCTTAAACTCCAACTGAATCTCCTGAGGCAACTGGAGTATCTTTCTTTTTCCCTACTTAATTACTAGAGGCAGCCTCTAATCTAAACTATCTTAATAGTGCTATGACTCTATGGTTATTTATAACAGGGTAAGTCATTATTTTACGGGCTTATTTAAAGACTTATAATGTTAAGGAAGACCCTTTTGGATCACCATGCTAACAACAAAATATTCCAATATTATATGAATTACTTCCATATATTTCTTTACCTAATTTAGTTACAGTAGATGTATCATACATTACATAATCCTCTTACCTATTGGCTAAATCTTTTATTAATTAGGTAAATGCAATGATTACTTTATTTAGTGTTGATCCTTGTTTTACTCTTATAGTTTCTGCATCATCTACCAATATTTCACTTCCTGGCAAATCAGCAAATGTTGCCTAACTTTTAAGCAACATCATTTCTTAAGTGTCTTTATTTGAGAACCATTATTTAAGATCAATTATAAATAATGATGTAGCCTTTGCACTTACTTTACCAAATTCATTACTAGTATTATCTCTACTTTTTAATCCTTTATATAAACGATCATTTAAATCAGTGTCTTTTGTAATTTCATGCCAAGATGCTCCTTAAACAACTGGACCATCCCAAGGATGATCTTCAACAAATAACCTTTCTCCAAATTTTCTATCAGCACATAAGTCCATTATATTTTCATCTAAAATTTCCAAATATTACATCCTCACTTCATACTTATAATCAGCAATTATACTATCTTCTTTGTATGTTTATACTACCTTATCTTACAAATATGCAAATAAAGTACTCGCCCAAAGTGTAACTATACCTTTTTCTTTCTTATTTCCCTCTATTGTTTATGATTTTCCTGCACCTGTAGAACCATATGCAAAAACATTCACATTGAAACCCTATATAAATTATTAAATCAAAGGAGCCACTCTTTCATTATATATTTATTCAAGGCCCACTTCTTGACCGTATGCTTCTGGAACTTCAAATTCTTCTAAAATTCTATTGTTTGGATCTGTTAATATAATATTTTGATTGTTAATTCTTAAATCTTCTCTCTAAAAATTGGTGGCTGGCTTAATTCTGACTATTGGCATCAATAACTCTCCTTTTACGTCTTCAAACCACTTTCGACTTCTAACACTCGGAGTAGTTGTCATTTCTTAATTGTATTATTTATATTATGATATATTTAATCAATATGAAATAGCAATTCATATAAATGCAACTCTAGTTCGGTTACCATTCAATAAGATCATTTCTTCAATCATTCTCTCATTAACTATAAGTATTTACCACTTTGAATAGTAAAAAGTAATTTTTAAATTATCCCTTAAAGTTCTTTATGACTAATATTATAGCGAGTATTCAAATTGAAGGTTATCTATGTATTATTATGAAATCAAAATTTTGCATTTTGATTTCATCATAACTTTTTGACCTCATTTTTTAATTCATCTTAGATAATGATTTATAACCTTTGTTGGATTTTTACATTTTAGATTTACAAACTAGAAAAATTTGTAAATAATAATATATTAGGAATAAATAGTAAATAGTAAGTCGTAGTTTTATAAAATATATTATAAAATTTTTAATTAATACACTTCTTTAATAAATTATGTTCAATCAGTTAATTTTTCTTAGAGTTTTATTATTCATTTTTTTCAGGTTCATTTATTAATATTCTAATTAGATTCATTCTATTTGTGATGAATTATTATTAGTTTCAAAGGCTATTAAATTGCAATTACACCAACTTTTAAAAAGTTAGTATAAACAAATTATATTAAAGCGATATCAAACGATATGTGTTGAGAAATTAGCTTTTGATTATCAAATACGTTCCTTGATTATAATTAATATACAAATAAGTTAATTTAATTACTGATTATTATTTAATACATATGATAAGTTTACCTTTCGATAAATGGAAACTCAGCTTTTATGAATATGATTTTGAGATCTAATATGAAGAACACTCTAACGAAATTAGATTAGTTGGATTTAAGATATTAAACCTATTGATGACTTTTGCTGCACTTATTGCACTTATCATTTTTGTAGTTCAGTAATAACCATCTGTTTTAATAATAATGATGGCTGCAGTAGTATTTTGCTGTTTCGGGTTGTATTTATTAAGTCCAAAGTTAAAACCTCGTTTAAAATTTGTGTTTTCGTGTATGTATATTTGGAGTGTGTCAACAAATGTTATGATAGCAATGAGTGGAAATAATATGTAAAAAATATATTAATTATAAGTCCGAATTTCTTTTTTGGGTTTAATACATCTGCACTCCTATTTGGAATATTGTAGTTTAGTGATAATAAACTAAAAATAATATACACAATAGTGACTCCTTTAATTATAATTTTTCTATTCGAGGTCTACACTACAAATAACATATAATTCATTTTACATTCTGGTGCTTGCATGTCATTTATTAGTGTGTTAACATATATGTTTGAATATACTTCAAGACTTGCTTTTTCGCTTAACTTAATTGCCAACAAATAAAAGTAAAGCTAATTTATAAATTAGAGAAATAATTGATGAATTTGTAACTGATTCTATGTTTGCTATAAGTTTGGATGACAGAACAAGACAGTTTAATCTTGAATTCAAGAATAAAGCCTTTGAAAGTCTCAAAAATATTAAAGATTCAGAATAAATTCGATAATTTCTAAGAACATCATATGTCTTGAATAATATGAATGAGAGCCAAAAGCTAAATGAAAAAGCTTTGTCTAAATTACAAAAACTTGAAGAATTTTTTTTCAAAAAAATAAGGAGCCCAGAAGGCTTTATGAATAATGAAAATCAAGACGATGAGATTGAGATTATTTAATAAGACAAGATTAATGAAAAATATAAATCGATGAAGCTTATTGTCAAATTATTTAATTTTGGAAAACCAATTTTAATTGTTATTATCAAAACTGAACAAGTGCATAATTTAATAGAATCATATGAGAAGGATATTATTGAATACCAATAATAAATTGTGGGTTATTCGTAAGAAATTCTTAATAGTTAAGCCAATATCAATTTAGAAATTAAAAAAATAAAACAGCATTTCTCAAAAAATATTTAGGATTAAATGTTTCTGAAACTCTAATGTCTCAATCTATAAATTATGAATTAGGTAAGGAACTATATAATATATTTTCAATAAGAGAAAATACAGCAACTAACTTAGATTTAATATATTTCTAACCTAAACTTATATCTTGATACAATCTAATAATATCTATCCACTATTGCAGAATATTATTCTGTTAAATTCATGTTGTAACATCAAATGGAAATTTAACTTTCTCTTAATATCAACATTAAATTCTTAACATAAATTTCAATCAATTTATTTTAGTAAATTTTGATGCATTCAATGAAGAATTAAGTAATTAGTTTAAATATTACTGAAGAATTATAAACATCAACAAAACGATAAACCTAATAATAATAAGTGGAAATAAAAAAGAAGGTTGAAGATTTTTAAACACAATCAAAATAATTAATTGATTTAAAATCGATTTCATTTATGTTCACTTTTTATTCTTTGCATCACATTAATTTACAACGGCTTTAATCCTTTTCAATGGAATAAAAAACTGATGTCAATAATTTTAATCATATACCTGAATATGTCACTTGTTATCTTTTAGATTAGATGGGGGCCAAATAATTTTGTATAAATTAATCAAGCAGAGCTTATAGATACTGAAGGGAAAACATTTTATCAAAATAAATTGAAATTTCTAATTTATTCAGATTAATCTTAATTAGAACCTTCATATTTAAAGCAAATTCTAGTTTAATCAAAAAAATTCTGAATTTAGGATTAGATTTTAAATTTACCTTATATTTATATAAAAGACATTTTTTTACATAAAAACTATCTTCATAAATATTATTTCTATGATTTTAATTGTGTAATTAGTAATTTTAATTAAATAGAAGTTTATTATATTTCACTTTCTATGGACAAGTCCATTTCTTTATTGTTATTTAAATTTAAAGAAAGCTGCAACTAAAATAGTTTAAAAACCGTAAATAAATTCTATAAGCTTAAATTTGAAATAAATTATATAAATAAATATTATCTGTTAGCCAATATAATGGAATAATACGACAAATACCAACTGTTTTTAAGATTAACTAACAAGAAAGAGCCTACTAAAAATAATGAGGCTTTGAATTCATCAAGCAAAAAATAACATCCAACAATTTTAAGTGGAAAAAGAAATCCTAATAATGAGGCCTATAAGAAACTGCATTAGAGTTCAGAAATCTTTAAAGAAAATACCACTCCAATCAAGAATGACATAACAAAACCAAAAAATTATGCCACAGAGAGAAAATCACTTGAAGATTTAAATACAAAAAGAACGTTGATTCCAAGCTTAGATTAATTTTAATCCCCAGAAAGAAAATGCTCATCAAATATTAGATATAATCCCAATACAGAAAGTTCTTAAAAAGAATCTAAGAGAATTTTAAAGTAAGTTATATTCAAAATAAATAGAACTTGTGAATAGAGACAGCAAGACTTTTCTCATCGAATTAACCTACCTATCAGTGCAGTAATATTTATTTGGTTACTATTTTAGATGCAAGTAAAAGATTATAAGGAAGATAATTATGGATTTGGTAAATACAAATCACATGAGTCAACTTAAAAACTAAAAAGCTATCTTGATCTTCAAGGTCATCTTAATAATTGTAAAAATTGATAACCATATTCAGAGTCATATTAGAGTCAAACCGATAGATTATTCAAGAGTCAGACAAAAATATAAAAAAATCTTTTATCATCATATTAAATTTGCAAAGCCCAATCAGAGCTAAAGAATGGAAAGAAAAGATTTATTTAGAGTGCCATGTAATATTAATTATCTCCACCTGATAATCCAATATAACCAAAAAACATCCATAAAGTATTTATCAAGAGCTCCTAAGAAATATGGGACAAATAAGTAATGTAATCTTTTAATGATTAAGCAATCTTAATAAAAAGCAACAGTAAAAATGAATCATGCAAATCAATAAAAGAGCCAAATCGATTTAAGATGAGTTCAACTTTATAATGTATGTATTATTTTAATTTTTACTTATTTTAATTTTATATTATATAATCTATTTTCATCCAAGAAAGCCAAAGTTGTACTTAAATACCTGTTAATGAGAATTCAATCTTAATTAAACTATTTAATTATTATTAAATTTATATAAATATCATTTTAAATTTGATGAAACCTCAAAAAAGCATTATAAAAGAATTGAAAACTTATGAACATAATCTATTTAAATCTAACAAAGAACATAAGAAAATTAATATAAATGACTTTCCTAATCTTTCTAGAAAACCTATCGAGTGGACTGATTGTGATTAATTTATAAAACTCAGATAATTTAAATGTGATAAAAGATTGGCGATTAATTTATGCCAACAATACAAAATTCATAGATCAGATCAACAATTTTTTGATACCATATAAAATGTTAATACTGAAAATGAAGAGTATAAGAAAATTTAAAATGTTACAACTTTTATGTTATATATTAGTGTTCTTCATTTTTATTGAGGCAAATTAGATAAAACCAATAAAAAAAGAAAAAACTTAGAATGGATTACTAAGAATCCTAATTTGATAGCAAAATGTCATCTATTTTAGACCATTCGTTTTCAAAGTTTTAAAGATCTTTAGATAAACACATAGAAATTGAAAATGATTTTTAGCATACCTTTAATTTAAAGCAATTAACTAAAGAATAGTTGTTAAGAAAATTATAATCATTGTAATAATATCTAATTTGTTATTAGAAATAAAGGTTTGAAACAAAATATATAGACTGAGAATATTCAATCAAATGAATCCCTTCAGAAAATCAGTTTGCCTGGAACTTTTATATCTGTATGAAGTTGATATTTATTAGTAAGATTCATCCATCATTAACAGATAAAAAATATTCTAAAGCATAGACTCCAACATCTGGGTTATAAACTTAAAGAGATACAAAGATTAATTTTATAAGGACATTTGTAAAGTGGCAATTAAATTCTAAGAGCAACAGATCACTTTAACAAATTAAGAAAATAAAGGATGATCAAGGTAAGTTTAAACCTTCGCTTTCAAAAGATTTACATAGTTTAAGAAATATTGGGACTTTGACTGATATAGTGTAAATGTAAATGAAACATAAGAGTAAAAGACATAAGACCAATCATAGCATTATTAAACAGATTAGCGGTAATGGATGATACCTATAATGATTTATTTCTTACTTAAAATCATTTGTAATGACAATTATAAAAATTTTATTTAAATTATTTCAAATATGACATCTAAGAGAAATAGATTGAACTGAGATGAAAGAACGAATTATAAATATCAGAAACTAAAGATCTCTTTTCGAACAGTTTAGAAGACTAATTATCAAGTTATTTAAAATTTGAAATTCTCATCAATTCCTTAATAACTAATTGCAATATAATATCATTTACAAATTGTATTAAATGAAAAAAGGATCATAATTTGAATTTAAACTGAAAATTAATTCTAAAATTAATAGTAAATCCCCTTTGTTTCAATATACAAATATGTAATAGTGTATACAAAAGAATAATTTTACTATCATATATATGATGGTAAAATCATATTTACAAGTATTAATATTTAATTATAACCTTATGAAAATTAAGAAATCATATTATTAATATATCAACTTAAATCAAATCCTGAACCGGATTCCTTCAAAGATTTTAGCAATTTCTCTCTTAGTATTTCTTTAGAGGAGTATTCTGGTAAATCAATTCGATTAAAGCTAGCTATAATTAAAATTTATACCATGCATGAGCCTTAATAAAATGTTCTTTATTGAAGTCTTTTGAAATCGAAAATTTTCTTGGACCATTTGGACCTCTTAAATTCTTAAATCCTCCAAATGGAACTAAAGGACTTCCTGTTGCAAACATTAAGAAATCAGCCTTTTCAGAGTCGCTTAAGGTTGTCAAAACCTCCCAAAACCATAAAACTGTTTAATTAGTCTTTTCATCACTTATATATTCTGTATTTTCTTGTAAATCATCAACTAAAATTAAATAACAAAATTCAATACCATCAACTGAAGGAACTCCTATAATTAGTTTTTAAAGATCTCTCCAATCCATATAAGAGAAAAACTCTTTTGGTAAAATATCAAAAAATCCTTCTCTTAATGCCTACAACTATGTATTAATCTCTTCTAGCATAATTTTTTTGCTAATATATTCACAAATTAATCTTTTGTGTTTTATTGATACATTTGTAGTTTATTTTTCAAAGACATCTTATAATTTAATATGTTTTAACACTTCATCGTTTAGTTATTTTTTTTTATTCTTTCTAATAAGTCGTTTCCTCTCCCTATTTTCCATATCTTCTGCTGTTATATCTTCAGGAAGCTTCTTAATTTGTATTTCTTTTTTTCCATTTTGTTGTTGTTCAACTTGAATTATTGGAGGTTTCATTTCAGATCCTAAAAATTAATCTTTCACTTATTTCTCTTACTAATCAAATTTTTATTGAGATTCTTATGATACCTCAATGATTTTTGAAAGTGCAATTGTTTATTCTTACTGTTATTAGAGATATAATAATAATTATTATTATTCAAATTATTCTAAATTTATTTCTAATAAGGATTCATTTTCTTGAAAGTCCTAATATTTTTATTATAATGGGTTCTCTTTCATTTATTATAAATTTTCTGCTTCTTTTACAATATATTAATCCAATATTTGCTATTATTATTATTATATGTATAATTATTCTTTCTATAATTCTTCAACTATTTATTGATATTTTTGATATTATAACTCAGATTATTCTTATACTTACTTTTATATCTCCTATTCTTATTATTCTTCCGATTATTCTTTTTATTCCTATTATTATTATTCTTTTTATTTCTATTATTATTATTATTCTTATTATTATATTTATTATACTTATTATTATTATTCTTATTATTCTTATTATAATTATTTTTATTCCTATTACTATTACAATTCTTATTATTATTATTGCTGGTCCTATTACTATGATTTCGGTTAATCTTATTGCTAACTTTATTTGAGTTCTTATTTATAATTTTAAACTTACTATTATTCAGTTTATTTTTCTTATTTTAAATCAATAGGATTCTTTTCTATATAATCCTAAAGAAGGTCAGCAAAAATTAGCTTTTTATTTTAATTCGATCAGATTTGCATATTCTTCAGGTATCCAAAATTTCAAATAAATCTTTATATTAAACCTAAGTTTCATCATTTAAAAATTTAATAAAAGGTATCATAAATAACCTTCATTATAATGTTCAAGATTCATCAATGCTAGGTTTTTTTCTAAAGTATTTTGCTTGAAAATTGGAGAGATGAAATACACTGGCAAAAGTAATCCATCATAAATACTTTTGCCAATTATTTTACCTAATAGTTTGTAATGATTCAAATCTTCTTAAGCTTTTTTATTTGGATTAATTTTGTAGAATCTTTTTGTTGTTAATTCAAATTTATCTGTTTATAAGATATCTTTAACAAGATTAGTCATCCACTCCTTTCTAATACCTCCCTCATCTTAACCTCTTTCTCCTTAATATCTAATTTTGATATCACATTTTCTAAACTTGCTCTTATCAATATTAATAACTTTTTCCAAAGATTGCTATAGTCTTGTCTCTCTAACTACATTAATCTCAATAGTATCATTTTATCTGCCTCTCGATCGCGTGTTAGGTTTTTCACCTATTTTAAGAGCATCTAAATCCAATTCAAACAAATGCTTTTTATTTTCGAAGGATACTATTTGACTCATTTTAAAGAAAACAAAAGCTAAAGGATCAGAGTCTTTAAATAACTTAATTAAATTTGGATTCTAATTTAATTTATGATCAATCGTAACTTAATGAAGCCTTTATGAAATTAGATGATTAATGAGACTTTTTCCATTAATACAAAGATATGTGAATAGCTCATCAATTTTCATTTACATTTCATTTTCGTTTCTCACTGCAGAAAATGACCTTTTTAAATGAATATTCTATGTTTATAATAAACCAAATGATAATGAATTAGTAGCTGATCCACTTGTATTACGCTCAAAAAAGTTAGCATCTGCAGCACCTTATACATGAGAATCTTAATTATTTGTATCTTCATGTACATTTTAATAAAGTCTGAGGAAACATTCCAATAACGGGTATAGTTTTTTTTATAATAACTCTAGTGATCTATGACCTTTACAATTAAAAATTAATAACAATGTTTCCACAACATTAAGCCACAAATGGTGAGTTTATCTTGTTTACAACACATTAATAAATTATTTTCTGATGTCTTTTTTTGTTAATGCATCAACCTCTTGTGTATCATCTGTATGCTTTCCTTATTAATGCAATTTAAATTTCTTTTTATCCAATTGAATTTATTATCTAGTTTATGTTGAGTTTGGTTTGATTGTGGATTATTTTTATTACTCGGAAGCACTCACATTAAAATTCAAAAACCCTGTAATAGCTATAAAACATCTTTGAATTACACTAGGATCAGGTGTTTTCTAATTGAGTTCTTTGATGATTTCATTTTCTTATTCAGACAATTACTATTATCTTTCAGGATCATGCACTGGAACCTTTTCTCGTTAACTTGTGATTTCTCTAAGTTATTTTCTTTTCCTATCCAATTCATAATTGAATATCTTAGATTGTTAGATGATATATTTAGTTAATTCATTAATAGCATGTTCTATTTTTAAACGATCATTTGAATATGAATTGAGTATATTAATGATTTCTGGAGAGTTACAATCACGAAGGAGAGGGTTATTAAGAATTCTGCACAATGCTGTAATAATATCTATTTCAACATGGGATATCTTGGCACTTAGTTTTCTCTCTCGTTATTGTATCTTAGAATCTGATTCAGTTTTATTCTTCAGAGATAATTTGGCTTTAATCTTATAATTACTATATCTTTTATTCTAGATTATTTGATTATTATTGATTCTAATCCTATTATTAGCCTTGTTATTTTTATTTCTATAGTAAAATATTATCATAAAACTGCTTAAGATTTTATTATTAAGTCTATTAAAGGTCTTATTAATCATCATTAGCTTTAAGGAACCTATCATAGAACTATCTAAGTTGCTAAAATTAAGCTTAAGAAGTTGGCAACTTTCTAATATTTTACAAATTGCTTTAAAATTATTATTAGTATTATTATAATTATTGATGTTATTACTAAAGAATAGATATAGATGATATTTGAGGAGGAGCATTAGTGGGGAGTGTTTGAGGTAAACCATGTAAAGTTTATGGTAACAAAGGGATTTAAAATATGGAATTATTTTATAGACTTTAATTTTATTGTTATTCTTATTATTGCTATTCTTATTCTTATTCTTATTATTGTTATTGTTATTGTTATTGTTATTGTTATTGTTATTGTTATTGTTATTGTTATTGTTATTGTTATTGTTATTGTTATTGTTATTGTTATTGTTATTGTTATTGTTATTGTTATTGTTATTGTTATTGTTATTGTTATTGTTATTGTTATTGTTATTGTTATTGTTATTGTTATTGTTATTGTTATTGTTATTGTTATTGTTATTGTTATTGTTATTGTTATTGTTATTGTTATTATAATTATAATAATAATACTTATTATTTTTATTCATATTGTTATTATTATTGCTATTAGAACAATAGTTCATTTTGTCTTAAAGAAAATGGCTGTCTACTATAATAAGATTATGGTTCCTATTATTGATCTTATGAATTTTCTGAATATCTTTCTGCAAATGTCTTAAAAATCAATTCCTATAAATGTATATCTTCTTCATGCTTATTGAGTTAAGCAACAAGGTCAAACAATTTACCATTAGATTCTTCTTGGCAATTTGTAAAGATTGTAGCTTATCTTCTCTATATTTTTTATAAATAATCATCATCACTCTTTCTATTCTTATCCTTCGATTCTTCATTTGCAACTATCAATGAGCCTTTGATAATTTAAATCAGGTAAGATAAATGCATTCCAGTTTAGTTAGCCAATAATGGAGTCAAGAGTATATCTAATATATATATTAATAATACTTTTTTCTAATGGTATATAGGATTCTGGATTATGAAAGAGTTTTATGAAAGAGATGTTTTTCTCGCAATACCTATTGATCTAATTAATTAAAAAGACAAGAGGATTTTCAGGATCCTCATCTTAAGGTTGTTCCTCAAAGTTTTCTTCTTCTTCAATAACAAATTGTTCCTTAATTTCTTAGACTTTAGCCAGATTTGCCTTTTCTCTTTTATTTAAAATTGGGCTCAACTATAACTATTCAGATAACAAATCTCTAAGATTGGTTGATGGAATTTTCTGACTTACAAGGTATAAGATTTTTAAAGTTAAATCTAAGCTATTTTTTTGTTCTTAGTACAAGAGTAACAATTAAATCAATAATTTGAAACCAAGACGAGAACATTTACTGACCTATCTAAACAAATTAAATGGAAACTATGGAAAATTATTAGTATCCAAAATGAGATTAATGAACATTTCAAGAACCACATTATCATAGATTTATAATTGTTATGTATCAGGCTATGTGAATGATTTTTTTGGAATTTACAAGATTACTGGTTGAATTATAAGGTGTTCTTCAGGATGCAATAAACTTTACAACTTTGCTCTAAGTAAATTTTAATCCTGCAAATCATTTGGCATCCCATTCAAAACTACTCTGCTTTAGAGAACGTTACATGATATTTAACATAAAATTCTATGTTATTATTGCTATGACTCATTGACATTGATTGATAATGAATTTGCTTAATAGTCTTGTTATAACTAATTTGGAGGTTAACCAAATTTTGAATAGAAACAAGAATTGCTTACCTAAACTTAGAGGCTATTTAGAGTTCCATTCAAATAATATGATAAATATTATTGCATGTAATCGTTCTATTTATTTCGGTAGTAATTTGATGATAATAATAATCTATTTATTTGATGAATGAATTCAACAGCAATTTTAAGTGAATTTTCAAATGATTTTGAAATTAAAGATTTTTTATTTTCAAAGTACTCATTTGAACTGTAATATAATCCTACAATAGAAGTTATCCACTATTTATAATCATTGGAATAATATTAAATATTCTATTTTGTAATTGTTAATGTAGGTAAATTGAAACAAATGGACTGGGGATCAACTTTGCAAAATATGATATTGAGATCTTTCTATGGGAATATATTCTATTAATTATCTCGTAACATCCTATCATCATCTCTGTTCATGCTGTATTTTGACATGAAGTCATTATTGTCATAATAATAATAATCAGAACCCCAAGAATTAATATTTGTATAATTTACTTTGTATTTTATTTGACTGTTATCTACTTAAAGAATATCTTGATCTGAATCAGAATCGCTCACATCCTCTTCTTATTGCTTCTAATTATTCTACCTTTAATTATTGTAATTTTTTCTAGATTGATAAAGTGGCCAAACCAATTCTTATTAGTGTTCATCCTTTAAAGTCTATTGAACTTATTAGTGAGAAATAAAATGTTAAGCTGATCCTGCTACACTCTTGAAACCTGGGTAGAGAGAGTAACAAATCAATTGATTTCTTAGACAATGCAAATAGTGATATTTAAAAGGATCATCAGTAATACTTTGTTGTAGTCTGAATACTTCTCCATACTTTCCATTTTTAATGTGATCATAATATATTTAAGATTGCAAGAAAGGTTCAATAACTTTGGCTATGGTTTGTTGATATGTCTTCACAAATTGCCTGTTATCACAATTTTTAATTTAATTCAATGTGTCAATCAATTAAGGGATTATATTCAATTATGATCTTTGATCGGTTAAGATCATGCTGCAATTTTGCATAGTTAAAGTTTAAGTAAACAGTATCAATATTTACATGATATGATAATATTTCTAGACCATCTAATCCTGATGAATGTCAATTTATAATTCGTTCAATAATAATTGCAAAACTTCTTAGCCTATAGTGACTCCATATCCAATAGACAACAAATTTATATCACTCAAGTAATTGTGCATAAAGTTAGCTAATTTATCTCCACCAACCCAAGTCAAATACTTAACTACAAATTCTATGAAAGTAGTCTTTTTCTCGCCTTTGCTTAATTGTGGTGGCAAATCTACTTACAATTATCTTAGATATAATATTAATTAAGGAACTTTAATGATGAGCATTTCTATTATTCTCAATAGTTGATCCCAACCATAGACGTACATCCTAGGATCATCTTTGTATTGGTTGAATTGCACTTTAAATATCTATTCTATCAATCTTTAATTCTCCTCAAAAAACCTATCAATGGTTGCTTAGGCAATAAATTTAACTAAATAAATGAAGTTTTCGTTTAATTAAGGTTCTATCAATTAATCTATCTCGTATCTGATGACTATTTCTGTCTAAGGTTGAGCTTGCTATTCTTTTTCCTTCTCTTTCAACAATCTCTCCTATTCTTTTGTCAGTTTTCCTGTTGGTTAAGGTTAAAGTTATTTTGGAGTGTGAATTCTATTTAGTTCAGAATATTTGTCTGTAATAGATAAACCTTATTGTTCAATTATCAAATTATAGATAATAGGATTGTTAATTAGGACGGGATGAAATTGCAATAAGTATTACAATGGGCATTCAATAAATTTCTATGGGAATAAAATTTGGGCGAGATCCTCTGTATTTTTTAATTATTAAGCATGCCAATCGATATGTTCATTCAGCATTACCTATTTCAAAATTTAGAAAATTAAGTCATTCGTTGTTTTCGTATCAATGGCAACAAGGTATATTAGGTTTTCAATGAAGACTGGCTAGGATTCTTCATATTCGAAATGACAAGGATGCATTTTTAATTGTAATAGAATCTCCAATAATGATAACTTGTCACTTGATGATTTTTTTGTTAACATATTGAACAATTTGTTTTGATTATGCAATCCAAAATTATTCAAGCATTATAATAATTATGCAATCAACTGTTTATCAGACATAAATCTTCTCTAAATTACCTATCTCATGTAAATCATATTTTGAGATTAATCTCTTTGTTCTTTCAATACTTAATTATTATTAATTTATGTATCCAATTCTTCAAGTAAATTATAGGTTTGCTGAGTTGACTCTTACAAATCAAAATTCATTGTACCTACTTAAATCAAAAATTCAAGATAGATAAGTATTTAGCTCCAATATCTTTCTATTAATTGATCATGTTTGTTTTATAAATTCAAGAAAAACTTAGTAAGATATTTTTGTGCCTCTAAAATTTCTTTACAGAATAATTTTAATGTAGTTTATTTGTTTTCATATAAATTGTTAAGATTAGCAGTGAAGTTTTATACTTGACTAAATATGTCCTAATAAGACATATCAGAAATATTTAGTTACTTTAATTATTACAATTCTATATCACCACTCTTTTTAAACTGTTCAAATATATCGTCAGACAATGCAAAACCAAATGTAATCATAGACTGAAATGATAGCACATGTTTTTATTATGGTTCTTGATCTATTAAAGCCAAATTCTGATATAATTTTTCATGTTCCTGGGGAGCAATCTATTATAATAAGTTAAGCCATTGTAAGGCTTTTTGATACTGAAGCATAGTTGTATTCAAATCCTAAGAGGATTTTTCTTTTTTTAAGGGATTCAAGATCATAAAAATATAATCTAAAATCTTGTTTATATGTTATTATTTCTTAGCTATTGTGAATAGATATTCTAATAAATTAGTATTTGCCTTTTAATTATTCAATTATTAATCTAATAGTTTATTGAGGTTAGAATCTAATTTAACTTAGAAATCATTAATTAATGCCAAAAATCTTTCCAAAATATTTAATTATTGATTAGCTTAGAGAAAATTTTGTTGTAATATTTTAATAAATTACTCTTAATCTAAGACTTGGATTTCATTTTACTTTTACTCTTTTTCTAATTCATTCTCCATTTTTAACTTTTATTAAGCAATTTGATCCTAAATTATTTGATTTTGCTCAGCTATTTTTTATGCTTGATCAAAAAGATCTTCTTACTCTTCTTCATCATCAGAAATCCTTTCGTTTATTAGCATATCAATAATCATTGTAGGTTCTGGAATTTCAATTCTTTAGATGGCTTTCTTGATCAATTGTTATTTGAATCCCATATCACAAATATCATCAATCATTGCTTTGATCTCAGGTCTGTCAAACATAGACTTCTTTTATTCTTAACGTACTTCATTTCCGGATAAGATTTAGGAGATATCCTTATTTCCAACTACTTATTATTCTTTTGTTTCTGTTCCAGCAACCTTTCTCATCTCTTAAACTTATAAATCCTTGATTGAATAAAACTTCTATATTAATTGTTCCAAAAGAGTCTTTAAATTACCTTCACAATTATTGTAGAGCAGTAAATCGATCATTTAATTGAGTATTGATGCTTAGGATACAAAGATTTCATCGCACACTATATCCAGTTGTTATGGATCTTAAATTAATTACCCAGACAACTATATTTTATCAATAGCAATCTTCTTAAAAATTAGTAATTTTATTATGCTATCTATATGTTGATGTATTGCTTCTATAAATCCTGGCAATATCTTTCTAGTAATCTCTTATTCTTTTGTTGCATTGAATTATTGTTGTCTTTAGATACTATCCAAATATTATAGAATCTCAATTAATTACAAAAAGAAATTACTATTTTGGAAACAGATTACTGCAAATTGTAATGGCTGATATTGTTATTCTAAACTCAAAAATAAATTCTATAAAAATTTGAATGATTTTAACATATCCTGCATATAGGTTACAATCGATATAATTTAAACTCCTTGAGCTTATCTAATTTATTAGCATTTTTCTTAGAAATTCTGGAAGAACAACTAAGTAATTTCCCCATATTTTTTAATTACATAGTCCTTTTACTCAACTTGTTATTGCAATTTACCTATCAAATCCAAACAAGATGATTATAATGGAATCAAATTATCCTTGCTAATCCTTCTCCTTATTTAATTGTCCTCATCATAAGTAGTCTGTTATTTCTGTATCTATTATTTAGCAGACATAAACATCATAATGGATTCATGAAAACCTGCATGTTATGAGGATAGAAAATAGATTTCTAACAATTAGGAAATCATCAGATGAGAATCTTAATTTTATCCCACACCCTAACTGACACACATCTTGATCAAATAATGAATCAAATGGAAACGACTAAGTATGTAGAATCCCCTATAAGTTTAAGGGGAGATGTGTTTGATGATTTTTCTAAAAAAATATTTGTCGCTCATATGAATGGATAAAGCTTCATAATCAACTAATTTTCCGATATCGATAATCTTCTGATCACCTATGACCATATAGTTTTATGAGATCAAATCCAATTCCTTCCACAAAGAATTATAGGGATTTAACTTGTTTTTCTTACATAGGATGCCAACATAATGTTCAACATATGTATCTTTGTTTTTACTACCTATCAGTATTGGACTCATTATTATTTTCTCTAATGCTTCAACGAATTTTTAATTCTTCAAAAGTGAATTGAACAATAAATCTTTTTATCTCTAAGCTTCTTCTAATTACAATTCTTCGTATCCTTGGAATGATCGATATGATGATTTTTTCTCTGGTTGTAATTGCATAAATAACTGCAATAAAGCTTGTAAACTTTTGGAATAACTATAAAAGGATTGTAACTTTTCCTAATTACTAACTATTTCCTCTATCTTATCTTTACTCAAATCCACTAATTATGATATCTAAACAAATGTATTTTCAATCACTTTTTCTATCAACTTTTTTGCCAACATACTTTGGCTATACAGCATAATAATCTTCTTTGCAAAATCATCACTCACTGTTGGATCGTGTAATAATTCTGCTGAGGGCAAATAACACTTAATAAAGATCCTCTTGATCAAATTCTCCTATTATTATGAATCACCATTATTATTAGATTGTAAGGCTGACGATATTGCTTATTCATTTGTACTGATTGCAATCAATAAGTTTATTATCGTTACAATTAAAGGAGATGCTCTTGAGCAAGTCCTTAGTAATTCAATAATTTTATTGGTCAGATCTTATAAACTATTATTTTCGTAAAATTATCTTACTCTGGCTGGATTCTCTCCCATTGTTATTGCTAATAAGGTTATTAGATGGGTAAATAATATTTCATTGGGTTTGGCACCTTTTAAAGTATCTTCCAAAATTCTGTTTGACCAAATTTCTGCAAGTAATTTGTGATATCTCTCTGGAACTGGCATCAGGAATTCAGATTAAGCATTTTGAATCTAAACTTAATCAAATTCTTGTTTATAGTATGTAACTAATTAATTTAATAATTGAAATGCTCTGATTTATAATTCAATTTATGGTTTCTTATTACATTTCTTAAGAATCTCTACTAAGCCTTAAATTATCTGACTTTCTAATTGATAATCTAATTATTGGTTTTGATTATTGCCTGGCAATTCAGTGATCAAATTGATACAATAACTTAGGATGGGATTTAAGATATAGTATGGCAATTTTGTTTCTTCAACCTATTCAAAGGACTTTCTGATAATTTGAATGATTATGAAATTCCATTAGGTATAATTGGGTTATTTCTTAAACATCTATGTAAATTGTGAATCTGATAATGATTAGAAGAATAATTGTTCCAACTTAACATTTAACTTCATTCTATTATCATAGAAGTTGCCTTCACTAATATTGAGTTCCTTCTTCCACCAGACTAAAGTGTCTTAAATTCCCTATAATTCAAATAGCCATAATTTATCCAAGAAGGTATTGTGTTCATAGAGTTGTATTTGCTTTGATTTAATAAATTGGAGACTATCCACTAGAGTATCCTCTAAAGATTCCTCTAGAGGATACTCTTTATTGCTTGCGATCATCCTTATTAATAAAAATAAGAAGTCCTTTTGATCTATCAACCTATTCGTAATGTCTGCCATATATTTGTTGTTAAATAGTTATAAATCCTAGAAAGTGCATTTAAAATGAAAAATGTAATTGTTGATGAACAATTTCTATAGTATTTGTTCATCATTATTGGAATATTAGCAAAGTAATCGAATAAAGATCTAATCAAATAGTATGCTATCTTTTTAGACTTTGATTTCAGCTGCAATCTGTAAACTTTAATCCAAGGGATTTTTTGTATAATCAAAAGGAATGTCTAAGATTACAGGTGGAGATTTGAGTATTTTTCTGAAATTGCTCATCTCCAAGTATCTTTGATAAATATTCATATCTTCATTTGGGATGGTGATTTTGAGATTGTAATTGTCAGTCTAATATTAAAATAATTCCTAACATTCCTAATCTGACAAATTGTAAATATTCTTTTATAAAAATGTGTTAATGTACATAAATCTTAAAAAGACTCTTTCGAATTGTTCAACTAATATTTATTGTCTGATATATTACTTTTAAATTTGCAGGCTTTGGATGAATTCATTTATTCAATCAAATATTGCATGCATTACACCAATTTATATATAGTTTGACATTTCATAATCTGGATTGTGAAATAGAAGTATCAAAATATGATCATAACTAAAAAACATATCGACTTTGGATTATTGAAATAGAAATACTTATTTTTGGATTTGCTGATTTGATTATATAATCACAACACTAAATACACAAATCCCAAATTTAAATAGAATCGGATTCACCCAGTAATTGAACGCAGAGAGTTTAGTCTTGCTCTTGAAATAAGGCAACTGCTGCTTCAAATATTGCATCAATTGTTTCACAAATGATTCGAGTATACTTGGGATCTTATAATTGTTTGCATTATGCAAAATCTTAAATTCTTTCTACAAGAGGTTTCTTGGTAGTTTCAATCCAAGAATAATCAGTTTAATCGACATGCTTAGACTTCTTGTATCTTTTCATCATGCTTTCATAGTAAGCTTAGGGTATTCGCATCTTTAATTTTAATTAATGAATAAATGCAATAATTTAAATATTTATATATAAATTAGGTATAAATAATTTATTTAAATAATTATGCTCAGATTGGTGAGCAGACTGAGGTTCTGCGTAGCACAACGAAATTTCTTCGTTGTACCTCCCTTGTATCCAGAAAAGGAGGACTTGGCTTATAGACCTAAGATTACTTCCTATGATGATTCTCAAAAGCAATTGCATGCAGTCTATAAGAAGAAATTGGCAAAAATTAAAAGCAGAGTGACACAGTATCTAAATTAGTTAAACTTAGACGTGTGAGAGAAATGCAGCCTAAAGAGGAAGATAAATAGGAATCGTATTAAAAAAATGGCTAAGATTTAATATAAAATGTATTGAAACATGTCTACATTGATGAAGAGACCAATTGT
Organism: Paramecium tetraurelia; assembly: GCF_000165425.1. Lineage (NCBI taxonomy): Eukaryota > Ciliophora > Oligohymenophorea > Peniculida > Parameciidae > Paramecium > Paramecium tetraurelia. Next base: position 429,546 of record NW_001799322.1, on the reverse strand, counting down.
CCTTTAGGATTATTTTTCGATGATTTTGTTTATGATATCAAGCTGAAGAGAGGACAACAATATGAGGCAGAATACAATCGCAAAGTATAAGGATTGTTATCTTAAATGGTATATGTATAATTTAAGTATTTAGAGAGTAATGTCAGAAACTGAACTTCTAAGAACTTCTCAAGATTTGTTGGTTAAAAGTGAAGCACCAGAATATATTGCTAAAGCAAGAAAAGTTGTTTTCGATAGATTTTTAGAAGGAATAAAAAAATTGCCAGAGGAGGAAAGAAAGAAAATTTTAGGTGATGATGCTTAAGATTTTGATAAGAAAATTAACGATGAAGCAATTCTAAATAAATACGTAGATACTAATTCTGTGAAAGCAGTAGCTGAAGAGATGGCAAGAGAAAATTTGTAAAAGGATTTAGAAGATTTTTAAATTTATGACCCTAAATATAATGATAAAAATCAATAACTCACGTTTGGAAAAGCATATCTAAAAGATCTTGATTTCTATGAATCTGGATGCACTGTTGAAGAAATATCAGATGATGAGCGATTATTAAAAATGAGATATATCAGACCCTCTGATGGTCAAGAGGCTTTATAAACTGAATAGTCAATTATAGATAAGGTTAATTTAAATTTTGTTAAACGAGCATATTTGAAAAGATTAGCCAATAAATAATAAGATCCTAAAGAATCAAAAAAGTAAATAAATGCTAAAGATCAATAAAATTGGGAATTCAAATAAATACATAAATACCTCAAGAATCTAGATACTTAATCTTTGTAACTTCAAATGAAAGCCAAGAAAATTAATTAAAGAATCGTAGATCCTGTCAAATTATAGGATATTGTTGACAATATTGACTTTTTGTTATTAGGTGCACCTAAATTCATAAAGGATTTGTATAATGATCCAAAAAATAAGATTAAGGGGTACGAATCTGTGTTTTAAGATGTCGAGAAGAATAAAGGACAAAGTCTGTTTTGGAAAGATTTTGGGTCTTCATTTTAGACTATCTTCCCTAAAGTCAAGCTCAACAAATAGCAAGATACCTTTGTGGACATCAAGAAACAACCCTATAATAGACAGTATTGAATTATTATATGTTAGTGTTAAGGAATTCTTTGAGGAGAAGGTAGATGAAGTGAAAAAAGATGAGTATCAATTTTCAGTTGAATTATACAAAGAATTCCAACAGCCAAGCAATTTGGAATTCTTCCACCATTATTTAACAAATATATTCAAATTAAATAGAGAATAAATTAATGATGGATTGTAAGCTTTTAGTGACAACATAAATCCATATACTTATGAAGTACCAAGCACAGCTATGATGGCTGATGATGTAGATCCAGATTTTGAGGATGTAGTTGAAGAAGAAGTTAAGATTGAGGATTTCAAGGAGAAGAGTGCAATCTAAATTGATTAATTAATAGAAAAAGATTATAGTGAATCTTCTCTACTTTATTATGTGGGAAGAGGAAGAAGAAAGTCATCAATTTGTTATGTGTAACTCAAGAAAGGAGTAGGAGAAGTGACTGTAAATGGTAAGAACTTAATCAATTACTTTACTCATCCAATATACAGAAGAACAGCCTTGAGAGTATTAGAATTGGCTCATCTTTCATGTTTAGTGGATGTGAATGTGTAATAATCTTATTGTAAACATTAGTGTAATCAGAGGAGGTAGTTAGTCAGCATAATCTCAATGTATCTGCTCAGCTTTGAGTAGAGCCATTGTTAAAATGTGTCCAAGTATCAAGAAAATATTCAGAAAGTTACTGTTAACCAGAACTGATAGTAGATAAGTGGAAAGAAAGAAGCTTGGTTTGTATAAAGCCAGAAAGAAGTATCCTTATAGCAGAAGATGAGATGTTATATTTTTATCTATATAATTGTATATTAACATTCAAATATTTTATTTGTATTTTCTAATCTTTGCTATACTTATTGATCCTATGAAGTTTCCATTAAACCATTCCAATAGCCAAACTTGATTTTACCAGAAAGATCTTATCTAACATTTTCTATTTTCCTTATACTTCTCCTCCTTCTAAAACTGTATTTTTCAGAAATAAATATAAATTATCCTTTAAAAATTTACACTATAATCAGTACTACTACCCTGGAGATGCCACTATCAAATGTTTTACTTATTCAAATAACGAATCTTATTCCAAGGCTGCAAAACATGTTTTAAAAACTCTTCCATTTTCTTTTCTCTTTACTCATTAGCGCTTCTCTTCTTCTTTTACTTCAATCTAGTAATAGCTGATCCTATTAATCATATGTGACCAACTTCTTCCTTCATTATTGATACTGCCACTTCTGATGAAGTTTATCATTGTTTTATCTAATCCAATATTGCATAATGAAATCTATCCCAGTTTTCGAATTATATATCTATTTATTAATACAATTCAACTTCGTAGGTGTGAAACTAACCCAAAGATAACCAATGAGATTCTTAGCAATTCCTACCCTTTATTGATAATAATAGATATTGATCTGCCCAATAATTAATTTCATAAACCTTTAAAAATACAAATATTCTTCTTTTCTCAGATACTTTAGTACCAATTTAAATTAATCAATCGCATTAAAATCCCTTTTTTTTATTATCTTCCTATCTGTGCTTGTCTTTGTGATATCTCCAACAGAAAATAAATTATACAAATGCCAAAAATCATTATCTTCTTTAGGTACTAATTATGAATCCAACTCCTTTTATTATATTCTTGCTTAAAATTTTCATTAAAAATTAATTTCTTTATTAAATTCTGTAGAATAATTTAAAATATGAACTAAAATAATTAACTTCAAGATGAAATAACTAAGGAACTCTTAACAATCAAATAAGACATTGAACTAAAAGTTCCTGAATTCATTAGACAAGGTTGTCTTGAGTTGAAAGTTGACTAAATTTCGACGTAAAAAAAGCAGGATATCATTAAGTGTCTTGGTGGTATTAAATATAAATAGGATAAACAATTCATCCCAAAATTAACTGAATGTTTACTCAGTCATCTGCTCAGAATGAAGAAATGCAGTTTATAATCTACTAATATTAATCCAACAAGACCTATATATTTAGGACAATTGATTACGATCACTATGTTTTATTATGAAGACAAGATCATCAAATCTTACTCAATTTTAGAAGAACTAACAAAATTTATTAATAAACAAATTCATATCTATTATGAAGGCATTCGTGATAGGTTAAAACTCATTAAGGATAAAGAACAACAATTATTAAATTAATTGAGAAATTCTCAATCGAATAATGATAAATAAAATGAAACACAATAAGATGTTAACTTTCTGAAATGTTATTGTCACTCTTAACCTGGTTTGTATGTTCAAATCAAGGCTAAATTAAATACCTCCAAAGTTCTACAATGCAAAATTTGTTCATAGAATTTTCATGGTTTTTGTTTGCAAATCAATCATGACATTCAAGATTTTATTTGTCCATATTGTACTCTTGTAATGCTAAACCCTCAAAACAAAGTGATCGATTAGATAGTTCAATCTACATTTCAATAGTTTCTTCAATTCAAAAATGAGAAGCATTTCTTATTCAATTGTCCTGTAAAACACAAGGGATCTCAAATAGAGATTAGATGTTTAAGAATAGATGGGAAGGATGGATTAAATGAAATTACTTGGCCTGATTATGGGGAATTGTAGATGAATGGAGTCAAATTGGCTGAGTTCAAACCCTTAAGCATCAATTATAGTGTTAAGAAACGAAAAGATGATTCCATTAATATTACGAATCATATCAAACATAATGAATAGAATCGTATTACTTTAATCGAATACAAATCTAATGAGGAATTGAAAAAATAATTTAGAATTTAACATTAGTGTATTTATTTTATAGGTATATTCTCGATTAATCAATTGAATGCCAAAGAATTCTTATTGGATATAAAGCAATATCATAAAAACTATTTAAGTATTGAAGATTCATTCAAATTATTCAAATAAGAATGCTCTACTAACAAGGATGTCAAAATAAAATCAATAAAAATCAGTCTATTATGTCCTATAACTTTACAATTAATTAATATTCCAGCCAGAGGTAGATTTTGTAATCATCTTCAGTGCTTTGATTTGGAGAATTTTATAACTGCTATCGATGATCAAAGGGACAAAAAGATTTGGAAATGCCCTATTTGCAAATTGAAATGTTTCAAATTTTTAATTGATGACTATTAACAAGTGATTTTGGAATTGATTTCTGAGAATAGTTTATCGAATAAAGAGGTGGAATTCAATGAGAATGGAGAGATATCAGATTTGGTCCTAAGGGAATTGTGCAATCAACGTCTTAAGAATCAATATTAAATGAATGATAGAATAAAGAAACAAATTAAAACTGACTGACTTATAATGAAATCAAATATCCTAATAATCGATAAGTTCATCATTAGTTCCTTCTTCTTGTTGCTCTTTTTTGAAACAGTTTTCCTATTCAATCTATAAGATTATTTGATTTATATTTTCAATGGCTTGTTCTTCTTTTAGTAATGTAAGAGGTTATTTTTTATGATATTAGAGAATGGTTTCGATTTCGTTTTTGAATTCATTAATATCTCTCAACACTATATAATTATAAAAGTGCAATACTCAAATTGTTGATATCATCTTCGAATTCGTGTGATTTTGAACTGCTGTCTAATATTGATTGGATTTCCCTTGATTCAAAAGTCGATTCTGTTGAACCAGTAATGAGATTTTGGAAATCCTGCTACATTGTAATTTCATCAAAATTTTCTTAAAATCCAATGTCTCTCTTGTTGGGTTTAAAAAACCAGAGAGATTTGAACTCTAATTCATAGATTAAAGTTGAATTTTTATTTAATATAATCTTTTTACTTGTTTAATTAAAGCACAAATAATTTGATATATTGAATTGTGATGACAGTATCTTATTTATAACTTAATCGACTGTAAAAGCCAAAGGAACAACTTTGGTTAGGTATGTAAAAGAATCATCTTCATTTTAAATCAAGAACTCCATTTAAGTCATGTCTACTGGTATTACGAGATGATTTGGTAATTATTCGATATCGTGTTGTGACAGAAATGTAAAGTCATAAATAGTACTTTTTTTGATATTATGTATTTCTATTGTGTAAATTGGCAAACAAGGTCCTATAGAAGAATAATGATAATAAAAACCTCCTTAGATGTGTTGCATCAGGAAATTCCATATTTCTGAGCACACGAATTGGACCTGGTAATGTTTATCTGCCTTGAGAACTTACTCTTACGAATTTTATTTAATTATTTGAGGATTGATGTTGAACTCAGTTTAGAAATTTGCAATCAAGCCTTATAATTGTTGTGATTCTTCCTAACAAATACTATAACGCTTAATGATTGAGTTACCAGAGAGAATAGTTATCTATCTAAGTGAAATTCGAAATTGAGCAATATAATTCATCCTGAAATTACTCAAACCTATAAATTGCATTTATATAAAAGATACCATTTTTAACTCACAGCAAATAATCGAGGACTTGATAGATCATTTGGAATTAAAAGAAATTTCTCTAATAAACTCATTTTATTTTATATTATTATTTATACTATACTTTATCAATCGAATAAGCCACCCATATCAACATCTTCTTCAGGTTCTTCCGCCTTTGCTGGAGCTTATTAAGCTGGTTTATCCTCAACCTTTGCAGCAACTGGAGCCTTGGTTGTAGCTGGAGCATTGGATTGTTTAATTTGATCAAAAATAAATCCTGATTGCAATCCAATAGCAGCCAAATCCTTGAAAGCATTAGCCAACAAATGTGGAGCTGAAGACTCATTCACCCAACCTAAAAATATGAATATATCAAAATACCATTAGCCAATGAGATTGCAGAAATGTTTGTCACATTCTTTTAGAATTTAGCAAGAACATCATTCAAATTAACGGATACTTATTATTTATTCAAAATAGATCCATTATCATAACAAGCCAATACTTCCATACCATATAAAAATGGTTTCTTTCCCAATTTTTATAATAAAACAGCTTATGATTAACCTACTTTTTATCCTGTTTTCAAAACCACAAAGTCTTTGGTGATTTAGATTTATCCTTTTTCAATTTTGGTTGGTATTTGTAATGCGTGGAAGAATTGAATTGAAGCTGGATCCATACCAGTGGGACCAGGAGGAATAACAACATCAATTGGAGCAACAGCTCCTACTCTGGCTGGTGTTTCAACCTTATTTTCTTCAATGACAGATTTAAGATCGAATACAGGTGTATCGGTGAATACGAATCCTACTTTGCCAGCAACTTAATTCTTTAGGACATCTAATTCTTTAATTGCAGCTCCGAATTTCTTCAAATCTTCATAATATTCATGGCCTTCTGGTAAATCTTACACTCTTGTTGCCAAAACTTTCTTAAACAATGTCTAAATATAGAAATGACTTAATACATTCTTTCCAATGACTAGAAGTGCATTTCTCTTTGCCAAAATTCTTCTAATGTCTTAAACTTATTTGGATCCAACATTAGCTAATCCAACTATAATCACTTGGGAGTATTTTGATAACAACTCATAGATCTTTCTAATAGGAATTAACAAATGATTTACTTGAATTAAGCAGGCTTTTTATCTTTTGTTTCCTTCTTTCCCATTATTTATTTAAAAATAAGATTTCTTTTTTTTTTATAAACAATTCAAGTTTTATAAACTATTATAATTGTCACTCTGTTCCCATAGAGCCACAATTAAATTAAGCTATTTGCACCTATTATTTGAGAATAATATCTTTTGCTTTGGATTATAAATAAAATTTTAGAAAGAAGAAGAATCATTTAAATTGTTATCTATATATTGTATATTTATCAATCTAAATCGCCCGTAATTAAAGCGTAAGTATGCATCAAACCAAATACGATAAAAACTATTCCTCCAGCCAAATTAACAGTCTTCTCGGAGATTGAATGTGCTAATAGTTTTCCTCCAATTACAGCAATAGTAGTACAAATTAGATGGCCTAAACTGCAACCTAGAAAAACAATATCTGCATCCTAAACAGCTGCCAAACTGATGGTAGTTATCTAACTTCTATCACCCCATTCTCCCAAAAATGTCATGATAAATGCTTACCATACTATTTATTATAATGGCACAACAGCAGCCAAATCTGAATTAAATTCTAATAATTACTTGTTTTTTGTGCTTCTGATGGATTTTCAGGATCTATAATTTTGTGACTGCTCAGCAGTTTCTTGTCTAATTCTTCGAGCTCCATTTCTACTTATTTCAATTCTTCCTTATCCCCTTCGTTCTCCATATGATACCATTCATAAAGTAATTTCGCTCCAAAGAAGTAAAATATAATTGTCACCACAATTGCTGTATAAAATCGAGGGAGAAGACTTGGAACTATAATACCGAAAGCGCAACTTATTGCTGTCATCAATACCAAAGCTCCTCCAGCCCCAGCGAATACTGCCACTCTATTGAACTTCATTGACAAAATTGCTGCCAAGAAGAATGTCTATTTTGAACTCAAAATATTGATATACTTTGTCTCCAATTTCCGACACCAACATAGATCCGATTGACTGGGTTAGAATTGTAAGATGCTTTTCACCTGACTCTTTGCAATATCCTACAAATATCAAACATATCAAAATAAATGTTCTTAATGACAATGACATTATATATGATTTAATATATTTAATTCATTTTTACTATTTTTCTAATAAATCATTATAAGGCGAAAGTATGCGCTTTAATTCCTGTCCAAGTTATTTTAATGACACAATATTTGCTTTGACATTGCAATAAAATATCAAAATTGAATGGCTCCAAATTTCGAAATATAGAATCCATTCACTAAGTTTACAAACCATTCAATACTCATAAACTAATGTAATTTGTTTTGTTTCAGAATCAGAAAGTTTTCTTAAATTTTCATTGCATTATTGAATAGCCACCACATACATCAATGATTATGCTCCTGTTCTCAACTTGTTATTTTCATTTTAGAATGCTCCTATAATTCTAAGTTTCTCTAAATTTCTTACTCTATTCCTTCTTTATCCATTAATACAATTCCTTCTATGAATGGATTGTTCTATAAAAACTTTTACAACACAGTATTATTGGACATTTTATTAATATATATATATTTAATTAATATCCAAAAGACTTATTTCAAATTAAACAATTACAAAACTACAGTGACTTACTAAATTATATAGACTTATTCAACCATTAATAAGAATTGCTTAAATAATAAATCTCATATCTCCATAGAAACAACATGTCCAAAAGCAGAAAACTTTTATTCCATAATAACTATTTTCATGCCTTATGTCAAATATTCACTTTGATATTTAAATCTCAATTTTAAGGATAATGTTTCACCAGATTTAATTTCAAATATATTTGTTTCTATAAATTATATAAATGACAATACTTTATTAAATTTTCTCCCTTTTTGATTTGCTTTTTTAAAGATACTTTGAGGATGACGAAGCAAGTTTACCCTCAACTGATCTTGAAGGTTATCTTGATATATTTGGTTATTTAACCAAAATAAATGGATTTTCATGTAGATTTTCCAAAATTAAGCAAATTTATCTAATTTAATATCTACTTACTTGGAATATGGTGTATGAACTAATAATTCATGAGATTATGATAAACTTATCTTTTCATTAGAAGCATTTAAGTATTAAGTTTGATTTAAAGATATCAACTCTTATTATTATTATTATTATTGGAATTGTTTCCAGCCTGCTGAAAAAAATTATAAATTAACAATAAAAATCGTATAGCTATTAGGTTTTAGTTTAGAATCAACCAAAACCATTCCTCTTCGGATTGGATTTTCAACAGTTCCAATGTTTTTTACATAAGAATTGACAAGTGAAAATTAGACTGTACACAGTTGACCACTTAAGGCTGACTTCACTTTAACTCTATTAGATTACAGATTTTAGACTTAAACAGGATAAAAGTTTCCCATTTTATCTGGGCCCATCAATAAAGATTACCCTTTCTTTATGATGCCTTTTGTTACAGTTCCTCCTAAGATTAATAATTTCCTATCTTGAACTTGAATTAATCCTTTGTTGGATCTTAAAGTTAACTAAATTTAATTAAGAATATTTACATCTTCAACAGTGAAGCTCTCAGATTCTATTGTAGGTTATTCATCATTGATTTATTTAGTTAGAGCAATTTCAAAGGTTTAATGAATACCGAATTCCACAGGTTGAGTATTATTATTAGTAAATTCATTTCTTAATGGTAATTGATTTAAAAATTATAGAAATAAGTTATGGGTTTTATATTCTAAATTGGATAGAATAAAAACTGGAATGACTGTTTCCTTTTCATACTAATCTATTATTTATTTACTAAATAACATAATATCTTCAGTAGATCTGACTAAAATAATAGGAATTGTTTTTATGATATGCTATTTCACCTTTTATCTAATATTGAACAATAATATCTCTAATTCATAATCATCTTTCAACTTATCAGCATGCGTAACTACTATGAAAATTGGAATTTATTAAGATAATGTTAATTTTAATTATTAAATAAATTCTGCTCCTAATTACTAAATAGCATTTATAACCAACATAAAGTAATTAGGAAATTGAGATTAAATGTTTTACATTGCCTCATTATTATTATAATGATGACTTTCCTTTAGATCAATAAAAGTTATGATTTTAGTAGCATTTTCAAAAACATATTCATCTTCTTTTTCTTATCCTAACAGATTGAGTTTATTCACTACTTTGCCTTTGCTATCAAATCCGACAACTTATCTGAATAATTTACCAAATTATTGTCTTCCAATATTTGATTTGCCTGTAGTGATCATTCCAATCAAGGAGGACTTTCCAGAGTTCACCTATCCCAACATCACTATTCTAATGTCAGTCTTAATTGAGTCTTGTAGCCTTCTTCTCACCATGAATTCTGCTATCTTTTATGTGTTGGTTCTTCCTTAATGCATCTTCTATAATATGATTTCAGCTTTGTTATTGTTTGCAAATTTAATTAACCATTATATTGATACCAACATTTCCTCGAAATTTATACCAGTTGGAGTTCCATCATCTTCTACACCAACTCTATATTATGCAATACCTTTTCCTTCATCTAATCTATTTATTAAATTTAATAATCAATATACCTAAATTGCATTTAAGTGGTTCTGTGTTCCATTTTACACTAATCAACCTTTATAATTTTTAATTTGTATTCACAATTACCGTAATATTATTCTGGAGGATAATTTTTGAAGGAATGAATCAATCCATACTAAATTATATTTATAAGCTTACTTATTCATGTAAATATTAAGAAAGATTTATTGTCATTTCTTAATTGCCATGCAATATATTTATGTAAAAGTTTTAGCCATCAGTATTTATTTTATTGAGCGAGGTCATTCTTGTTAAATCTAATGTTTAAAATTCATCTTCGTCTACTTTTTATTGATTATTCTTTATAAATTATTCAATATATTAATCAGGACTCCTTGATTTAGCTTGCTTTTTCATTTTATTTTTTATTTATCAATCTAATTCGAACTTGTTTTAATTTTTTATTTTAAACATTTAAATACATTATATTCATTCACCATAGGATTATTATTCTAAAACAAAAACACTTAGTTAATAAATTACCCGAGAATTTACTACAATCACTTATATGAATATGAATATTATACTTTCAAATTTGAATAGACATTCTCTTAATTAATCTTTTTCATTTTAATAAAATCTTGAAGTACAATACTCACTTCCAGTTTCCTTTTCTATTATTTATATCAAATCTAACTGTTTGAGTTCTAAAACCTATTCAATTTTTTAGTTCGATATTTCTTTTCTAAGTTTGAATGTATATTATTAGACCATTTTGACTTCAAAAATTTCGACAATTTCCTATTGAGTCACTTAGGAGTTGAATAGTTTATAGATTTTTTCATTAAGATCAAGTTTTAATTAGATTATGCCTTATAAATTGAAGTGCTAAAAATATATCAATTATAATAACCAAATATAATTTAAACAAAAATTTTAGGAACAAGTTGTAATCATAATAAATGGTATAGATTTTATTAACATACTGATATTAATACTCCATTTTCTATTTCAATTGTCATTACAAAATAATATTAATAATATATATTAATCAATCATCCCAAATAGTTTCTATAAATTATTTTTATTATTCAGGTGTTAGTTATAAAAAAGATTTTGGCTTATTATCTTCATCGTAGAATAAATCTTATAATTATCTTATAGAATTTTATTAGAAAATTGTAAGATTTCGAGGTGTCAAGTAAGGTGTTTGATATAATGATCTAGAAGTCTAAAAGTCTCGACATTACTCTTCATCATTGTCATCACATTAACATATTAGATCATGATTCAAAATGAGAAATTTTTGACCTAATTTTCTGTAAATGTAAAATGTATACATATAACTGAGGATTTGAGATTTGTAAAAAAAGAATTCAAAAAGTTGTAAACTTTCCTTCTCCTCTTTAACCCATTCTCCTTACGACTATAAATAGATTTTTTAATAATGGCCACTCTCATTTGAAGATGTTTGTGGATTTCTAATTATGTTTTAATTTCATTTTAAAGAGTGACTTAATATTTGAATAATGCCATCAATTTTTATTTGAGTTATTCGTGTTCTTATTGCAGTTCACTTCTCTTCTTAGTGTCTTCCTTTTTAGACTTTTTAATGGTTCGTTTCTCTGCCATGATTAATGTAAGATTCAGCGAACTCTGAGTAAAATGTGGATTAATAAAGACAGTAAAGCCATTTTCATCTTTTGTACTCTTAAAATTGTAAAGATTCATCTGTTTGGTGAAGCTCTTATAAGATGTCTATTTGAAAATGTTGGGTAGGATATCTCGAATCAATTATGATCGATTAATAATTTTGATAGCATCTTTATCGACAGTCCATTGAATAATGTTATATGCTTCACCAGACTATTTACAATTGAATATACCTCTAATAAATCGAATAATTTTTCGAGGAATAATTTTGGTTTTTATTTATCTTACATTTTAATTAATGAAAGTATTTGCAAAAGGCTTGAATTTTATGGGCTAATTGGGATAAGGCAATTTCAAAAGTCTAGAACAGTTTGCACTTGTTCCTGATTTGTAAAATGTGGGAGTTAAATAACTGGAAGCCAACATGACATAATCATTTGCATTATTGTAAGATGGACAATTATTACATTTGGGGTTGGCAATTAGACACAATGACTGAAAATAGAACACTCTCATTTTATAAGAGAAATCCCACTCTATGCTAATTATGGCAAGTATTATAATAAGAGTCAACATTAGAAATATTCTCCTCTTGGTACTATGTTATCGATGAGAGGTGGCATTGTTCAACCAGTTCTATTAAACAAACCTATTATTGATGCTCCAATCAAATCATTTGCAGTTGGAGGCAGTTTTATTATAATACAGATGAATGATGGAGTTTGTTATGGGATGGGAGAAAATTACAAAGGCTAGTTAGGGAATGGTGAATTAAAGTATTAATTTTAGTTTAAATAATTGTAATTGCCAACTAAAGATAAGGTGATTTAAGTAGCATGTGGTTATTAACACAGTTTGTTATTGACTGAAGGAGGAGTTGTGTATGGATCTGGCAAAAAAAATCATTATTAATTTACTGAAACAAGAAGGAACGACTAAGAATAGATTTATGGTATTGATTAAAAGTTAATAGTTGTTCTTAGTTGAATTTACATAGCATAGATAATTGATGGATATTGGGAATCAAAAGATCTAGAGGATTAGTTCTGGTGCTCATCACACTCTTTTGTAGGTTTCTGATAATAGAATTTATGCTTGTGGATAAAATATGTATGGATAATGTGGAATGAATAATGAAATGGATAGAATAAAAGAACCTACAGAAGTGTTTCTGGATTTACAACCTGATGAATCAATTTAATAGATAGTTTCAGGATAAGCTCACAATCTAGTATTAACTAGCAATAATAGATTAATATTTTTTGGTTGTCTATTGCACAATTAGATGGGAGTGAAGTCTAAATTTGATTTTGAATTTAGTGGCTAAACTGAAATCAATTTACCACTTGATGCAGATGAGAAGATCGTTAAGATATATGCTAAATTTGATAGATCTGCGGTTTTAACAAGTAAAGGAGACTGTATTATTTGGGGGGGAGAAGACTTGAGATACATGGATGTCCCATATTATGAAACATACACTAGGTTGGTTCCAGAATTGGGATTGGAAAATATAAAGATTAAGGATATTGCTTTGGGTTTTAGTCATATTATGGTTTTAACTGATTGATTGAGTAAAATAATTTATTATTCATTTTTATCATTTAATTATCTATTCTGAATTGATTTGTTATGGTTGTGTTTATTGGATATTCGACATCTTTTTTAGATTGGAGGTGGTTCTCCATTTAAATGCCCAATTTTTTATCATCATTATCGAACTCAATGAATAAGCATTATCTATATCTGTTTACGCGATCTCCATATCTGTTTACTCTTCTTTATTTCTATTTATTTTAAGAATCAGTACATTTCATCCCATAAATTCATATTTTAAGCATTCAACCATGGATGTTTGGCTATCTCTGGTATCTTTGGTCTATTCTTAGGGTCTTTTTATAAGATGAATTGTAGAAATTCTTTTAAGCCATCACTAATATCAGCTCTTTACGGAAATGTAATTCTAATAGTATTATTAATGTTTATACTCATTATGTGCAATATTATTAAGGATATCAGGAATAGATGAACCTGTAAATGGAACATCTAAATAAGCAAAGGCAAAAAAAGTAATTCCCAATGCCCAAATATCAGCTGATTTACCAGAGTAACCATCTTTCACTCTATCTTTATCGCATGCTTCAGGAGGCATGAAATAGTAGGTTCCTTGAGTATTGTCCAATACATCATTTTTACTGCCAACCATAGTAGAAACTCCAAAATCAGCAATTTTAGCAGTTTTATTATTAGTCAAGAGAACATTCTATGGTTTTAAGTCCCTATGAACTACACCATTCTTATGCACTATATAATATAATTGAAGAACTGTTACAATAATTGAGACCCTTGATACAATCACGAAATATCTAATTGAGTAATGGTTCATCAAGTACAACTGACTCATTGACCAAATAAAACTTGCATTCATCGTCATCCCATTCAATCACTTGTCCACCCTCAGCATACTCCAAGACTGATAATGAGACAAGTTAATACCCATAAATAGTTTATCATTGTTTGGATTGTCAATGACTTCAAACAACTGAATTAAGTTCTTATGTCTGAGTTTCTTCATGATGGCTATTTCTCTCCTTACATCTTAGAGTGCATCCTTAATCACCATATCTAATTATATTGTCACTCCTACTTCCCTTTGCATCCTTAATATACTCTCTCTATCGTTTCAGTTTACTCTTCCTCATTATTTTAATAGCATATTTCTGTCCACTTGATCTTTTGAATGCCAACTTGACTTTACCAAATGCTCCTTCTCCAAGGAATTCATCAAAAATGTAATCGTTAATCATTTTCACTCCCTTCCATTTAATATTAATTTACCTCTTCATTAGTGCTCTTGACCAGTTTCTGAGTTTCTCTTACTTTCTTCTTCTTCTACAAACATCTAAAAATTAGCTTACTTAAGGTATTTTTAGTTGCTTGAGAGAGGTTTATTTGACATTTTGAGATTAAGGTTGAGCTGTTTCACAGGGATGAACTTCTATTTATGCAGGTTCAGGTTGCACTCGTTTCGATTTTTCACACACACATCCCATTATTAAATTTAATATTCATGTATGATACTCTTGATTTCTCATTTGATTTCTTTGATTTTCATAGTTAACTCTCCATTTCTAACTATATAAACAAGCTTAAATTAACAAACAAGACTATTAGTTGCAATATAAATAATTCCTTATATCCTTCATCATTCTGGTTAATTAAGAAGAAATAATAAACCAATCTGAAGAATTGATCAAAGAACCGATTATTTTGAAAGATTTCCCACATCCTAACGTCATAAAATTTAGGGGATCATGAAAATACGGTACCCAAATTCTTATAAGAAATAATATTCAATGTTTCAATAAAATAATTAATTTCATCTCTTCTAAAGTATTAGATGAGTCAAATGGATTTATTTGATGAAAAATTAATTTAAATATAAAGTATTATTCATAAGAGGAATTGGAAGAATAAGTAGAATAAGATAATATAAAATAATTAATAAATATGTAATTTTAATGTAATTATTCTACATCGTGAATTGAAAACTTATTAGGTTAACAACAGCTCCCATTTTTGATAAATCACCATAATTCTAAGACAATAAAATAAAATTTGAATTATCTAAATTTTATTATAAATGATAATTTTATTCATAATTACATAATTTATTGGATATTCCTATTCCACCCTCTTAGTTTATACTTTTGGAAATAGAGATTTATTATTAAATACTACTAAATACTCAGTTGCTAATTTTGGAACTGTTCCATATGGATAAAAATTGCACGGATAATTGTTTTAACCTCCTTTCCAGAAAGCAGATCATTTGGTTGAACAATTCTGTGATCTGAAGAGCATTAACTCATATAGTCCTTACTTTTCTTTTAAACCTGATAAATGGATCATCAGCAGAATTGGAGGTTGTTCAATCACATAAAAAGCAATACTAGCATAAAAACTATAGGCAAAATTACTTATAATTTATGATGAAGAAGCAGACGATAAATCTGAATTAGTCATCGCTGATGATGGTAATGGGTACTAGGTGTACATCCCTGTGATTATGATAAGACATAATGAGGCTAAGATTTTATATGATAAATTAGCAGAAGATCAACCAGGAGGTTCATTAAATGCGCATATTAAATTTGATTAAATCGTTCAATCTTAAAAACCTAAAGTTTTATTTGGATTAGATATTAGTAATAGAGACACCTTCAAATTAATTAAGAACTTTAAGAAATATTATGATGAATTAAAAGACTTTATTGATTTTGATATTTTCTACCATTTATTGTAATGTGCAAAATGCAGAGAATCAAATTACTCAAAATAATAAATTGATTGTATAAGCAATGGTAGGTATTGTCAATTAGACTCAAGTGATTATGAATTTGGTAATGGAGCAGATGTTGTCATGGAATAGTATCGATAACTGTGCTTATGGCAATTAAATCATAAATATTGGTGGAGATATATGGTAATGAACAATTTTATTATTCAAATAGAATTATTTCAATTCTTAATGTAGTAAACCTAGTCAATATAAAAATTGCTTCGAATTTTATATCTCTGAAGACATTTAAGCCAATATTAGCACATGTCTCTCTTAAACGAATGGGCAGATTGAATTATTGGAAAGATAGTTCATACTTTAAATGAAATCTGGAATTGTATATTTTCCTGGGCTGACTATAAATGGGAAAATATTTAGAGGAAATATGGATGTCGAGATTATTAAGAATGCACTTTGTTCTTCATTCAAAGATACAACTAATATTACTATTTGCAATTCTTAATAATTATTAATAGATGATGAAACATCATATAAATGGTTAATAATCCTGGTTGTATGTATGATAATTATATTTTTATTGTTTATGTTTTTTATTTTTAGATAAATGTTGAAAAATCAAATGAAAAAACAAATGAAAAGTTAAATTGAATAAGCACTTAATCAATACATTTAATATTATGAAAATTGATAAATATTTATGTACATCTATCTATTTATTATAATTTCCAATTCCTTTGATGATTATTTCTTTATAAAAGTAAAGTATCAAAAATATTCTTTCATAATTATGAATCTATTTTATGTGATTCTTGAGTTTACTTAATTAAACTTATGGTGATAATTTGAGTACTATTAAAGAAAGTATATGATAAAGATTGCACAGATCAAAATAATTGATGAGAGTAAAATAGAATAAATTTGTTAATTTTGATTTTTTGTACTATTTTTAAATTTATGATAATGGAATTGAGTGTCTTTGATATCTCTCTAAATACTATTGAATTGATAAGAAAAGATTATAAGAATTCTCTCATTTTCAAGTCCAGACAAATACAAAGATAAAATATTAAATAATTATTATGGCTGAAAATTACAAATCCAATATACAATAATAAATCATAGTTTTGGACCTGCATTAATAATTTCTAATGTTGCTTTGTCTTCATACTTTTTGAAATTAGTCTAAAACTTTTAAGCTAATTCTAATAACTGTTTATCAAATTCATCTGGGTTTCTAAATATATATATTAAATATGATACGGCCATGTATTTCTTGGGTTAAGAATTTCTGATGGAATATTCTTGGCAGCCTTTGGTATCTTAAAATTGAAAATAGGGAAGTTTTCATATTCAGCATCCTTCAATTCTCCACTATGGATAAGGTCTATAATAGCTCTTGTGTATTTCAATGACATCCTCTATCCTACTCCATATTTTCCACCTGACCATCCGGTGTTGATTAACCAGACTTTGGTATCAAATTTCTTAATTTTTTCAGCTAGCATGTTAGCATAGAGAGTTGGATGCAATGCTAGAAAGGCTTCTCCAAAACAAGCAGAGAATGTTGCTTAGGGTTCTTTAACCCCTACTTCAGTTCCTGCAACTTTGGCAGTGTAACCAGAGATGAAATGATACATAGCTTATTCAGGTGTCAACATAGAGACTGGAGGTAAGACACCATAAGCATCGCAAGTCAAAAAGAATATATTTTTTGGATGTCCACCTTAAGCTGGAAACTTAGCTCCTGGTATGAATTCTAAGGGATAACTCACTCTAGTGTTTTCAGTGATTGAGATATTTGAGAAATCTACTTCCCTGGTTTCATTAGAAAAATATTCAATGTTTTCCAAAACAGCTCCAAATTTGACTGCATTGTAAATTTCAGGTTCTTTTTCTTTAGAGAGATCAACACATTTAGCATAGCAACCACCTTCAATATTAAAAATTCCGTGATCAGACCAAGCATGTTCATCATCTCCTATAAGTTTTCTCTTGGGATCAGCACTCAAAGTAGTTTTGCCTGTGCCACTTAAGCCAAATAACAAAGTAACATCTCCATTCTCTCCTTCATTTGCAGAACTATGTAAAGTAAGAATGCCTTGTTTTGGAAGTAAATAATGAGTAACTCCAAATACTCCTTTCTTCATTTCCCCAGCATATTGAGTACCCAAAATTACCATCTTTCTCTCAGTTAGATTGACAGCAACACATCCTTCAGAGGTGACTCCGTCTATTGGTTTTTGGATAGTTTGAGGTCCTGCATTGAATATATAAAAATCAACGTCACCGTTAAAGTCTTTTTTCAATTCCTCTTCAGTTGGCCTGATTAACATATTCTTCATAAAGAGAGCATGATATGGTCTTGTACAGAATACTCGAATTCTTAATCTATGGTTAGGATCCCAACCAGCATACCCGTCTATTATAAACAACTAAAGTATATTTGATAGTATTGTTTACTCTTTCTCTGCTTCCCAAATAATCCAAAGCAATCCTTTCAACTTCACTATACGATTCTCTACTCAAAGCAATGTTCACATCACCCCACCACACATCCTACTCAGTTACTTGGTCTTTGATAATCCTTTTATCCTTTGGTACTCGACTATATGATTATTGCCAAACAATTACCCACATTTCTTCCCAGAATAAGCCACTAATGCACCAGTATTATTTATAGAGTCTGGTCTAGTAGATGATCCGTCTGCTTATTACATTGACAGTTAATAAATAAGGGGGGCACTGGGATTTCTGAATACGGTTGTGTTATGAAGTCCCCATTTCTGTAATAGTTCATGTGTTTGTAAGTTTTAAATCTGCATTATTAGTGATTTTATTTACGACGATCATTTCAACACATTTAATCCCTTTATATTACGTATTTTATTAGTAATCTAATAAAAACTTTTATTACGTAATTAAGATATTTATCAAACCCATATTTTAAAAATTTCTATGTTATTATTTTATTTACACTATCCACCGTTTCTTACATTCTCATTTTCAACATTTCACACTATTTCTCACTTCTAATGAGTATTTAAATATCAATTTAGCATCTCATTTTTTCGCACTATGATCGTGATGAAATATATATTATATTAACAAATATGTAAGAAATTATGATAATGTGTATAAGTTATCAACATATAGTAATGAATACATATATATTAATCAGATAGAAATTTGAGTTTTTGAGAAATAATTAAATATAATTATAATGCTAAATACTCTAATTTGATAAGGTTTTAATACATTTCAATCTAATTTTTTTCGGAATTTAGAACAACATTTATGTCTTTATATTTAGTACAGAGATAGATGTTCTTCAAAATAATTCTATAATTGATTATATCATATCAAATTATAATAACTGAGAAGCTTTGCTGTATTTCCATAGATAGGTGCTACTTCTGCTAAAATCAGTTTTTATGTAAATAGGAGTTGAATTACCAGTTTTTGAATATTCTATTAATAATAAATAAATAATATAAATATAAATATAATATAATAATCTAATGGTATATCATTATATCCATTGCCAATTGCTATACAGAAAGATTGTTTCGTTAATCTTTTAAGCAAATCTTTTTACTCTTTGAGTTGCTTCATGTGAACTAAGAAATTCTACAAACGTTAATGGCGTCTCATTCACTTTAACATGGTGTAAATAAGCATTCTTAACTATCTAAAATTTATGATCAGGATGTAATTCATCATTCAATAGGTTCCTAGCTAAAACTTCTTCAACATTTCTATATTTGATTATGGTTATAAGTTCTTGAATGAAGCTGTCATTAAGCTAGTAACTCAATTAGATTAATTTTTCAGCATTCACCTTTTTCAATGTATCCAAAAGCTCAGCCATTAATTAGTGATTGTATTATTCCCCCAAAGATTATTCTGTTTTAAAAAATAACACAATAGCTTTATCTGGATGGACATTTATTCCAAGTGACTCTGCTGCTACCATCACGCGATTCTTCTTCTTTTCATCCTCTGGACTCAATGATTCGCCCTTGCGTGAACAATATGGGAAATAATGCGCTTCTTCCTAGAGTAATAAATATAATTCTAAGCATCTTTCATTAAAAAGCCAGACATCAGTGTTTGCTTGAATCACTTCCAATTAACTCGGTTTTCCTCTTCTTTGTGTTTTTTGTTACATCTTAATTTAATTATTTATTTCTTGACAATCGATGCCAGCTTTTAAATAGAAAAGTAGATAGTAAAAGTATAATATTATATTTTTACTATCCAACAAATTTATACATTTTTTCGAACATAAAATAATTTATAAAAATGGTTTGCTCTGTTATCTCTTATAAAATAAATGGGTAACAAGGTAGTCATTATAGGAGCAATTGAGCTATTTTTCTAGTTAATATAATGAAGATCATTGAATTAATGATTTAGATCGAAACTTAAATTTATCTGTCAATCACAATATTCCAAGTCTCCGCACATTCAGAATTGCGATAATTAAGACTAATTTAGTCGTTCTTATGGCATTTTGAATATGGTATATTTTAAATAATAAAATTCTCTTCTTCAAAAGACATACCCATAAAATGTGGTACTTGTATAAGAATATCTCTTGTAAGGTTGATATAGATTAAAAATTGATAAGTTTTGGGTATTTGAAAATGGAAAGAATGTTTAATTGAAAATATAAAAAAGTTCATTAATTAAAATCTGTTAAAGTAACTCATTCAATATGAATTCTTATCGACAAAATGAATAAAAGAAATTACGCAATTCTTATCTAACTAATAATCTTGAAACCTCTATGATATCAAACAAATCAAAGAATTCATTCAAAGATCTAATTGAATATAGAAGTATACTGCATTTATTTATTAATCTCTCAGATCATACTCCTCAAGAGAGAAAAGGTCATCGCAATTAATAAAGTGCCTCCAAGATTAAATAAATACTTTCAAATTTAGTATAGACAGATCAAATTTCTCCAAAATCATCATTTGGATAGAGTCTAAGGGAGAAATAGGATATGAGGCTGACAGATAACACTTGTAAATAATTCTTAATATATCAAGACTCTAAAACCCCAAAGGCAAATGATTCGTATTACAAATAGTAGCTAGTAGCACCTTAATCTACTAGAGAAGTAAATCAGAATAGCGAAAACCTTCAAAATTTATATTACATGTTTCAAAATAAATAATCAGATTCTCAGATCAAATAGAATGTGTTAACTTTATCCTAATTGGCTAAGCAACATCAACAATAAAGAAACAATAACAACTAAATAACATAAAAGAATTGGTTCAATAACAATTAGAACAAAGATAGTTATCATTCCTCCATCTACATAAGTTAGATCTAATAATTGAAACAAAAAATCGATAATAGTCTACAAAAGAAAACTTCATAAAAAACTGAAAAATACTAAAATTAGAATGAAACATCGACTGTCAAAAATAATGGAATTTCTACTATTTCTAAAAGACCTTAATAGGACTTAAATTGTTTCGCAAAGACTGAAGAAATCTCTGATCAACTCATTTAGCTGGTACTCTAGAAGGAATTATAATGGAATCAACTGAATTAAAATTTAGAAAAATTAAATTATTCATCATTGGTCAACCATTGCATGGAATTACATTAATGTATAAGTTAATTGTCAGAAAGAAAAAATGTATAATAATTATTAATTTTAGAGTGAATATCTATATGATATCGACATAAATATAATTGATACATTTTTATTGGAATCCTTTACTGTTTTGATAATGTTAATGGAATAATCAAGAGGGTAATAGATTTTGGATTAAAATTTAAAAAATTTAATCGTATACATCACTTAAAGTAATTTTTACTTAATCCAAACAGTCAATTCTGCTGTGGTTCATGTATCAAATACATAATTATACAATTAGTCTTTGTTAAAGTAAAGGATAGAATTAAGGCAATTTTAGTAAAAAAAATAATAGAGCAAGGCCAAACAAACCTTGTAGAAAAATAATTTTATTATAAGATCTATTTTGGAATTGATGTAAGTAATTAATCAATATTAGGTATTGACGACACGACTCATCCAGAGGTATATTAGTCACTTGATTTCAAATAACAAAGTTTAGAATCTTATTTTGTTTAGCAAAACAAAATATTAAATCAAATTTCTAAGTAGTTATAAAAAGATAACAGTCTAAAGAGTTAAAGTAGTAATAAAAGTACAAGTGCTGTAGACAAAAAGAAATCGCCCATACTTCCTACTAAACAAACAAAAAATTATACATTAGTTTTAGATCTTGATGAAACTTTGGTTCATTATTAAGAAGTATACACAAATAAATGATGATAAATAGTTTCCAAATGGTGGAGGACAATTTTTAGTGAGACCTTACACAGAAGAGTTTTTAGAAAAGTTATCAAAATATTATGAAATAGTAATTTTTACAGCTGCCTAACCTGATTATGCTAATTTTATTATAGATATAATCGATAAATAACAGATAGTCAAGGCAAGATTATATAGAGAACATACATTTCAAAAGGATAATGTTTATATAAAAGTAAGGGTTATATAGTAATGAATAGGATCTATCTATTCTTGGAAGGAACTTAAATAGAGTGATAATTGTTGATAATATGCCTGAGAACTTTTAGTTGCAACCTGAAAATGGGATATACATTTAGAGTTGGACTGGTGAGCAAAAGGACAGAGCGTTGAAAGATTTGATGCCTCTTTTAGAATGTAATAAATGATAATAAGACTAGAAATCGCAATAAAAAAGTGTAAAGATGTCAGGGAAGCTTTAAATTAATTTCGAGAACAGATGATTCAAAAAGTGTCATTAGGAATAAAGAATCCATATGAAAACCTTTAGTTAACATGAGAATAGAATATTTAATGAATTTTACCTAATTTTTATTAATGTTACTTAGTTTTTATTATTATAATTAATATTAAGAATGAGATGCAATCATTAACTAAGATATGAATATTTAAATGTATGGAAGATTTTAAATTAAAAAAATTACGAATGAACTTTATTTAACATAAATTTTATTATGTCAGACGAGGAATTAAATTATGTAACAACAAAAACAACTTCGAGGTAAAATAAAAAGAGAAGACAATAATAATTACCACCATAAACCCTTTATGATATGTTTCCATCATTTGATAAAGAGTTGATCGAATAATGTTATAGGTCAGAAAAAGCAAACATCGAAAATACTGTATCAAAGTTGCTAGAATTATAAAGTGAGCCAGTAGTTCTGGAAGATGTAGTGGAAATATAAGAGGACGATCTCTAAAAGTATATAAAAGAGTTTGAGAAATTAGAAAACAATGAGGACTAAGAATAATTAAATGAAGGCTTTATTTTTGAAGATAAATCAGAAGACTATAATTCATTAAAAGCTGAAGTGTCGATGATTTGGCTGGATGAACCTGAACTAAAGGATGTCCTCAATTCCTACGATAAGTTTTATGATGAAACATAAAATGAGGATAATATTAATAATAATACTTATCTTGATCTACTTGGGGTTGATGTCAATCAAATACCACTTGAATTTATAAGCAACATCCAATCCTATATGCACAAGTTGATAAACTAATAGTAGAACTAAATTCAGAATGACTATAATGAATTTCCCTTTTTGATTCCTCCAGATGAGGGTTAAAAAATCCAATTAAAAACCAACAAGGATATTCTCTCTCAATAGATGTAAATCTCAAATTATGGTAATCTAAGAAAATTTGTGAATTCTTGGACATAACAATAGTAATAGTAATCGAAACCAGATTCAACTTCTCTTTTACAAAGATTATGTGAGGAATTCCCCTTCTTTTCTTATTCTAAGATTAAATTTGCATTTGAATAATTGGGAACCTATGAGTATTGCAAAGGCTTTCTTACTAAGTATTACAATGACGAATATTATCCAAAAATTATATAAAGAACTAAAGTTGTAGCTTAATAAGACAACCCAATTCAAGTCTAACAATTTACTGTGAGTGAGAAGTACAGAAATCTATCTGCAAATGAGCTTAAATAATTATTTGTTAATAATAGATAGAAAATAAAAGAAATAAGAAACAATTCTCAAGTTGTGAATAGATGTGCAGGTATTGAATATGACTAATATATGCAGGTAAATATGGAAATGTGGCTATGGGGGTCAAATTAAATCATTTTTATGAAACTTAATATGACAAAATTCAATAATTGGAATAAGAAGGGATTAAGATATTTGTTGCAATGATTGTTGCAGGATAATCATTTACAAAAGTAGATTTGCATGGAATATATGGAGGAGAGGTAGAGGAGCTATTGGATGAGTTGATAGAATAGATTAAAATATATAAAACAAGGTTGAAAAAAATAAATATAGATGTAGAGTTTATTGTAGGCAGAGGTAATCTCAATTGAAATGTTTAGGTTTACACTCTAAAAACAGAGTACCAGTCATAGGACCAATAGCACAATAGTATTTCAGATCATGCAATTATTAGATAGTTGGATAATATGAGGGAAGAATGATTGTTAAAATATGAAATTAAGTTTCATAATTTCTCTTTGTCATCATTAAGATCTCTTGTTAATATCTTAATAAATTGATCTTCTGATACTTCTATCTTGTACTCATCTTCAGGTTGTTTCTTCTCCTCTTTTCCATCTTTATCCATCTCCTTCAATTCATTTGTATTTGATTGGGCTCCCTTTAACAATTGCAGGATTTACTAATCAGTCATATCTTCATCTAAGTCTTAGATTACTTTCTTTAAGGAATCAAATGTGATCATTTTCTAAATGAATATTCATTCAATACTTTAGGGTTGTTACCATCTTTGAAAAGATTAAATGCTCTTTTAATATCATCCAGAGAATCTTTCTGACTCATCTTTACCATCATAATTTCTAGAAATTCTTAAAAATCAATTCTCTAAGCATCATATTTCACATCTCCTTTGCCGAGATCTTTAATAAGTTTTCCAATTTCTTCTTAGGTTGGATCAAAGCCCAGAGCTCTCAACACTACTTTTAAGTTTGTTGCCTCAATTGTGCCTGATCCTGCAGTATCGAAATAATCAAAAGCTTTTTTGATTTCATTTTTTTAGCTTTCAGATAAAACTTATTAATTATTGAGCAGCTTCTTTCTTATCTAAGCAGCATTAGTATTGCCTGAAGATTATTGCTATTGATTTTTCATCGTAAGTTTTAATTTTTTTAATAAATATTTCAAATTGATTCCCCTAAATTACAGTTGTAATATATAATACTCCTTTGGGAAAGAGATAACCAATTAGAAGAGATCAAAAGATTTTGTAAGGGCAGGATTAACAAGATTATGATTCTTCAGATACTTATTACCTTAATAGTGCAATTCTGAAATGAGATTGATGAATTATCAATTAATTGAATTTAAATGCAATATTGGAAATTGATTCAAATTTATAACTCAATATAAATCATATTGAGGATGGAATAATCAAAATTTGTACATGAGCAATCTTTGTTTAACCATTAGGTATTTTTACAGATCATATTAATATATAGATATTCTATAGAGTTGTTTCGATATTATAATGTTAATTTTATAAATTAAAAAAGAATTATTGAATGAAATAAATATATTGATCAATTAACTGATTAATTATTTCTTGTTTCTTATTATGTAACAAATAAAATTGAAAGGGTATTATAAATTGCGCAAAAATATAATTAAATGAATGCAAATTTTAATTAATTATTATAATGACTGATTAGACTCCAAATGATTTTCATTCTGAACTGGAATCCTCTCCTCTAAACCTTCGTCAATCCAACATGATTCTGTTTTAGCCTTACAGTCCTATTTTATTTCGTGCTCACCTAAGTCCTAATAACATGGTCTTGCAAGATTATTACATTGCATAACCCATACAAAATGGAGATGATATTTTTCCTTTTGATCAATAACCATTATAAAAAATGTTTGATCTGTAAACATCAAATAATCAATCTCCCCAATTAAAATAAGTTGTGATCAAATAATCACAAAATAAGTAATAGGGATTTTAAATTGTTTAAATTAACACTACAGAAATGACACCATAGAAACGCAGAAGTGAATAAACAAGGAGATATTATTCTGAGAAGAATGAAAAAAAGTCAATAAATTTAGCATTTTATTAAGATTAGACGCCTTAAAGAAGTTAGAAAGGTATAAAGTAAAAGTATTAAAGGACTACGTAATTTGAGTGTCAAAGTGAGAGATATAGTATTGGAATTGAAATCCACATCTTATAAGGATGTTGCATAAAGATTGATATAAGATTTAGGTTCTGATGGATAAATAGTTGAATTAGATAATGTATGAATTAAATTGAGTTACAAGCCTAAAGATGAATAAAATATCAAAAGAAGAGTTTATGATGCTTTAAATGTTATGATCGCTTCAAAGGTGTTAAGGAAGGATGGTAAACGAGTCATTTCTGATGTCTCTTGCAAACACAGGATGAGAAGAAATGAAACTGACATGTTTAAAGAGCAGTTGGTATAATATTAACGTAATTGCTTATAGATCAATTAAAAGAACTTGATAAAGGACAAAAAGAAAAGACTACAAGAGTTATTCATTAAAGTTGTTGCTCTAAAGAATCTAGTCCACAGAAACTAGAACAACTAGAGTGAAAACAAGATGATGTTTCCGATTCTGGCATTTTAAGCTTAATAGTCATAAAATTTAAACTTAAAATGGAATCCAAAGTATTTAAAAATTATGAGTTAATAAAAACTAAAATTGTCTGCTGATTTAGATATATTAGTTTAACTCAAAATGTACAAATTATATAAAAATATGGATGAATTGTAATTATAATTGACATAAAAATAGCATGCCCAAAAACTTAATTGAAATAGTGTAAATAAATGATCTCTGCTCCTGAATTGATTTAATTTGTTTTTTGCAAATAATTAATTAATAACATTAATGACAGATTTATTAGAAAGAAGCATTCATTTGATCAACAATTTCGTGAGTCAATGGACGAAGAAGTATTTATATTACACAAGCTATATTGAAGAAACCACTTCAGGACATACGTAAGTTACCTAAATTATATATAGTTTTATGACAGTTTTCTCATTACCTACTCCATCAAATCCCATTCCTGTTGCAACAGTGAAAGTGTATTTCTATATTCCAGATTTGACAGATCCATCTGAAAAAACAATGTCATTCAGATTTGAAAATGATTCACTTATTCATTTAGTCAATCGAACTATTCGAATTTCATAAATGGAAGTAAGCAAATTCTATAATTTTCAAGAAATGGATTGAAACCATTTTAGCACGCAAAGATCGAACCTGTAGAATCATGTTTCTAGGAACAGAATTTGAACAAACTAGAATTATTAATAAGAGAATGGATGAAGTATTATATGAAAAATAACCAGAATAAGAAAAGGAGAATTTAGTAGTTTAGCCAGAATTATTGGAACACGATTAAGAATTAGTAAATTAATTCACAATCACAGAAGAAGAAAAAATCAGAGAAATCAAAATGCTAGCCGAACTCCTCTATTAATGTTTTCGATAGATTGATAAAGATGATATGGGAGTAATCTCTTATGAAGAAGGAGGCTAATTATTTCAATTGATGGGCTTACATCTAGGTAAACATTAATTGGAGGACACACTCAATAGATTGGATGTATCGAGAACAGGAATTTTGTAATTCAAAGACATTTCATCTTTTGGAATTGAAACACTGCATTCAATCTATTGTTAGAATTAAGCACTTAAGGAATTAAGAGAGAAGGAAGAGGAAAGCAGATTCGAAGCATAATGGATGCTCTCTACAGATCTTAGAAATGTATATAAAAAAATAGTAGAATAATGTAAAATTAAGGACGAGGATGAGATTCATTCTGTTCCTTCCAATGTTTTCCAATAGATCCTGGAAGAAGTATTTTTTATATTGTTATCATCTAGTAATAATTCTTTACAGAGGATGAAATCAAATAAATAATGGAAATCATTAAAGATCAGACTGTTGAATATGAAACTAGTGATAAGGTATTAGAAGAAACTATCTTTGAAAATTTAGTCAAAGGTTTATTAGAAGCTTAAAGAAGTAAAATGGAAGTGTTTTTACTTGAACATTTTAAAAGGTAAGACAAAGATAATACTGGAATCATTAAGATCAATGAATTAATGATTGCTTTGAAGAGTTGTGAGAAAATAAAACTATCCAAAGTCCAAGTATTACTATTCATCTTAGTATTAGTTGTATTCATTACAAAGTTACATTAAAAGAAATGATAAGGATTTAGTGAATTACAAATAAGAAGCTAGAAAGATTGGAGCCATTATTAAAAAGTTCTTTAATGTTGATTTAATGGAATAGAGGGTATTCATTTGATATAATATTTACAGTCACGCTTGCCTCAACATACAAAAATTGATGCCTACATTCCATTAAAAACACCTGAATAAATTTAAGAGTAGATTAAAAAGGTTGGATCATGATTTATTATTAAATAATTATGTTTAATTATTATAACTAAAAAGAAAAAAATGCTGTGGAAACATTATTGAGTTTGGGTATTACTGAAGAGTCGCTGCATGAAATTGATTACGACAAGGAAATTAAAAAACTATTAAGAAGAACTTAATCCAATTCTTTAGCGGATGCAAGAAAAATCATTATAAATTTAACTCAGTCTAACTTACATCCTCCTCAGAATCCTTCAAGCAAATTAAATAGTCCAATTAACGATTTTAGATGCAGAACTGAATTGAGAACCATATCACTTTACAAGCCTTAAGATAAAATCCTTAATCCATTAATTTAGTAAAATAAATTTGTAATTACATAAGTCAAAACCAACAGAATTAGACATTCATCTGAATATAAGACTGTCTAAGTTTAAACTGTGTAAGTGGCTTAAACTATGTAAGAATTTAACTTTAATTTCGTTGAAAAAAATTCTAATTTGGAATCCAAAAAATTTACGAAATCATTGCCTAAATATTTCTTAAGATTTAAAAAAAGATAACATTGATTATAAATATGATTATATACATATATGTGAAAGTAAAAATAATAAATTTTGCTCACCAAGAGTTTTTGCATCTTTAAATTATTATTGCATTTAACCTTTGATTGTCTTAACTTAGATGATTCACTTTTCTTTCCAATTCTTACACATAATTAACCAATTATTCTGTCTATATTTTCTTTGAGGACAAAAATTCTATTTGATCGCTTTTCTGTATTATAATGCTCTTTAATTTTTCTATTTCCACACAAAAGTTACGAATTTATTATTCTAAGATCAAAATTTGTTTTGAATTATTCTAATTTTCAATTAATTATTCTCTTAATTAATCATTCTCAATATTTAATTAACTAATTTTTGTAACGTATAATTCAATAGAATTTTATATTCCATTCAATTAATCTTGAACAGCCCATAATTGATTTTCTAATTGGACCTTTTCAGCTGAATATTTTAATGCCATCTAGCTTTCAATTTGAATTCTAAATTAATCATAAGTTTGATTTTATTAAACTTCAACTTAACTTGACAAGTGTTATATTTAACTGACCAATTTAGATTTTTCTAAATGCCATTCAGTTTGTTAGTCTAATTATGGCTTTGAATTAATCTATTTTAATATACATTATAAGTTTACTTCATTTAATTTGTTATCTTGATTGGATTTATAATTTTCAAATTCAGTTTATATTATTTTTAATTATTATTTTGTTTCAATCAACTCTTCATTATTATTACTTTATTACTCCAATTGTCTTTTCAATTATTCTATTTATTATTATTGGTACTTGGCAATTTTTTAATTTTCAAATTGCATCTCTTCAAAAGCATATTAAGATTTATCTAATTGATCCTGCAAAATATTGTTATTCTCATTCCAATTTTAGTGTCTTTATAATTATCTTTCCAATTTCTTTATGTGTTCTTATTTTTCATTCAGTAATTGCTGGAATTAAGAAGTATTCTCATACGATAATCTCAATTTGGCTTCAAGCTCAGCAATCTTCTCATTCTATTAATACTGTTTTTCTATATTTTTAGGGTCAGACTATTGCCATTGAGATTTCAACTAGTCATTTTAAGTTTTGTAAACTTCTAACTAAGAAACTAAGATCTCATTCTTTGATTCTAATTCATAAGCCTTTTCCTCTAGTTTGGAATATGAAAATTATAATTATGAGAATGAATTACTGAGTGTACTTAATTCTTAAGTAAGTTCCATATTGGCCAAATTTTATTATTTCAATTATAAATCAATTTCTTAAAATTACGATTAATATTGATATTTTTCTTTCCTTAATAAATCAATTTATGTTTTGATTGCTGATTTTTCTGATTCTGCATCAAGTTAGATATTTGACTGTTAGAGTTCCAAAGCTTATTTAGCTTATCTCTCAAAGTCTAAAGTGATTTGAGTTTCTTAGAGAAGATTGGTTAATGTTTCTATTTGATTTTAATACGAATTGCATTTATTCTAAATGGATTTAATCATTTATTCATATTAATTAACTTAATTTCTTAATTAATGATTTTCTGCTTGAATGGTATCAAATTTAATTTCGATCAAATGAGAATGCGCAGATGGATTGTATTATTACAATTAAGCAATTTCTTATTCTTTTTCCTGCAGTTATCTCTACAATTAATTAACTCGAGAATTCACAAAGGTTTCTAATTCTCGATTGCTAACTTTCACTGTTTTAAAGGCTTGACAAACATTTTCTTTATTCATTCCGTTAAATTATTAATTATGTAAATAAATTTAATCAAATAAGGTTGTTATTAGAAATAATTCTATAATTTATAAGCATTCATGATATTCTAATGAAGATGATGGCAAATATAAAGGAAAAAATGGAAGTAGTAAGCATCAAAAATAGTGTGGAACAGCTTAAACTTTTTGATTTCATAAAATTGGTTAATTTATTTTCTTCTAAATTCAATTTGGTTTTATTTGCATCTTGTTTATGGAGTATTTTATCGATAACTTTGTTGTCAAATTTTAATTGTTCTGAAATATTCACAGCCATTCCTTTCATTCTCTTTGTAATATTGAATATTTCCTCTTGCAATTCATCATCAAGATTTTCACTACTTAACTATGTGTCAAATAACTTAGCTTTATTGCGTGTTTATTATTAAATTGGATTGGGTGCAATAACCTAAGAATTCGTCATTAGAACTGCTTTTTGTTACTCTTCTTGTTAAGCCAATCTTTTTTTCAAAGTAGCAAAAGCACTCGTTATTTTTCTATGTCCTTAGACTACAGCATCTGAATCCAAAACATTCTAAACAAATTTGTCTAAGTTTAATTTAGTTGCCTAGAAACTCAATCTGACAATTTTACATCTATGTGACCGGACAAATCAAAATCATATTGTGTACCCTCTATTATCAACCCATTTTCAAATAGATCCTACAAATTGGCAGATCTGTTATACAATTCCATTACGTTTTTGTAATTCTAAGTACCCTATAATTCATTGCATATCAGTTGAAAACCATCCAATATTTCTTAAAATTCCATAATATTATTATGAATTAATAATAATCAGATGTCCCACCTTCAAAGAAAACACAATTTACTGGATCCGTAGATAATCTGATTCATTAAACAATCTCTAAAAAACCAAATATGTCTGAATTTCTGATATAGGAAATTTTAGAAGCCAGCGGATTTTAGACAAATGATTAAAATTGCCATAAGCTAATAGGTTTGAGTGCTCTTAAATTAAAGCTCATCTCACTGATAAATGGATGATCGAAATGACAGATTCCATGGTTTAAAAATTAATCTAAGATAGAATGAGAAAAAAAGAAAAAGACCCTGATGAAAAGTTATAATTAACTACTAATGACATAGTTAATGAATTAGATTAAAGAGGATTGAAATTGTAAAACCCATTTCAATACCCAGAAATCGATGCTAATAACTTATAAAAAGTTAAAAATGAGGCCTAATAATGAATCGCTGAAATATATATCTATTATATATTAAAATGAATGATAAATTGTAGAAAGCCACAATTTTTATATAAAATATATCAAAAATAATGTCAAATTATAATTTAAATACTCTTTTATGATTCAAATAAAATATGACAAGAGGGTGAAAAATAAACAGAAATTATATATTAGTTGAAAATTAATCGTTGTCTCTTGCATTCAAGTTAAATATGTTAGTATTTTTAATATATACTATATGCTCATATTCAATCATTAGTTTTTTTTTTACATATTTTAAAGTAATTTATGTTTTAAGCAGAAGAAAAAAGCTTATCAGAACAAGTATGTTTTAAATTTAAATAAGCAATTAATTCTGCATATGATCCATTAGAATGATTACGATACTCTTAAAGAGTTCGGTATAAATAAAGGTATTGATGTTTAAGTTTCAATAGGGAATATTAATTTTTTGGAATCATTTAGTGAGATTGAAGTAGATTAGAAAATATCTCCTTTGATTTGTGCATGTTACTTGGGAAGACTTGAAATAGTGAAATTGTTGCTTTCGAATACGCAAGTTGATGTTGATTTAGCAAGTCTGGATTCAGGATAAACTCCATTA
Organism: Paramecium tetraurelia; assembly: GCF_000165425.1. NCBI lineage: Eukaryota > Ciliophora > Oligohymenophorea > Peniculida > Parameciidae > Paramecium > Paramecium tetraurelia. The sequence goes on along the minus strand of NW_001799322.1, from coordinate 396,852 downwards.
TCAATTGCAGCAATGACAGGAAATTATGAAATCCTTAAAATACTCCTTGATGCTGGAGCTGAAGTTAATAAGCCAAATACATTTAATTAAACCGCTTTTATAATGTGTTTTGCACGATTAGAAGAAGTATTTTAACATATTATCTTATATTTCAAAAGGAAAAAAATGTATTTGAAAATAGAAAAATTTGTTTCAAAATGGCAGAACTTTTACTTCATTATGGAGCAGACATAAATTGGATTGTTGATAAGACACATGGATTCAATCTTTTAATGCAGTTATGTTCGATTAGAATGGAATTGAATTAAAAAGAGGCTGACATTAACTATTAGATCATCAAGTTCCTGATTGAAAATGGAGTATTTTATGTCGCTTATATAATGAGGCTTAAAAAGAATTGTAATCATTGAAGGGGAAAAAAGCATCAGACTTACTCAAGAAACATTCTAATAGAGAAAAATTAATGGAATTGCTGATGAGTACATAGCAGTTATACTTTTATGGGAAACAGAAAAACAGTAGCAGGTATTCTAATCAATAATAACAACTTCTTATCAGAAATGAACCTAGATAATAAAAAGTCTGATATTAATTTATTTATATAATGATTTCCTCATCTTAGAATAAATGTCAAACAGTCTCATGGTTGTTTATTTAGAACTCTATTCCTATATTAATTGGTACGAATGTATTATTTTAATAATTATTAATAATATTATGGATCAATCTTATCCTTCAATTAAACCTAATCAGGAAATTCTCACTTATGAACCAACTGCTGATGAGAAAAAAGCCAAAATTGGAAAATATACTATTAGAAGATTATTTGAAGGAGAACTTGATGAATAAGATAATGCAGCCATAAATAAATTTCTTGAAGAAGCAGGCCCTTTCCAAAATCCCATTTGGACAAGACCATAAATTTTAAGATTCTTATAAGCTAACAATTTTAAGAAGGATTAAACAATTTAAACCATGTAGTAATATGAAGAATGGGTGAAAACCTTACCAATCAGTTTCGATTAACAAGTCGAATAATTTCTAGTATGTTTTTAATCATAATAATAATTAGAAAGCTGGAATTATTTACATATAGGGAAGAGATCATTCCTATAGACCTATTATTGTACTCAACGCATATAAAGTTAATTTTAATGAAATGAGTCTTGAATAATATTTAAAGGGATTGACTTATTTCTTACAAGTAGTCGTTAATGATATGATGGTACCAGGCAGAGTTGAAAATTGGGTCATCTTAATTGATCTCGATTACAAAGGTATGATTGGACTTTAAATTAATGTAAAACAATTCGTAATATTTCAAGGCCTTAAAATAAGTGATGTCATATCTTTAAAATAACTATAGATCTAGATTGTATAAAATGTTTATTTTTAATACAACTATGATGTTAAATGTGACTTGGAATATGGCTAAGTTATTTTTGGAGGAGATAACCTAATAAAAAATAATATTTGTCAAGGGAGATGTATGAAAATAGTATTTACTTAGGTTAAATAATTGTTTTAATCTGTGAATTAAGAGTAAATTGAGGAGAGGTTTGGAGGAACATAAAGAAATAGAGTTGAGTTCTGGCCTCCATCAGTTGTTAGTGCAAACTTCAGAAAGAATGCTTGATTCTTGTGTTTTATATTGAGATTTAATAAAGAATTAAAAAAATTTAAATCTTTTTTAATGCCTCCCAAAGTCGACCCAAATGAAGTCAGATTGATCAACATTAAAGTTTTCGGAGGAGAAGGTGGTCCTGCATCCACACTCGCTCCCAAGTTGGGACCCCTTGGTCTTGTAATTATTATTGCTTATCAAACAGAATCCAAAATAAGTTGGTGATAAGATTATTGCTGAAAGTGGTAAAATGGAAGGGTATCAGAGTTATGGTTAATTTGAGATGTTAAAACAGAAATGCTGATGTCACAGTCATTCCAACATCAAGTGCATTACTCATTAAGGAAATCGGAGTAAATCATCCAATTTATCTATTATAGGGATACGAAAGAGATAGAAAGAAGACCAAGAATGTTAAACACAATGGAAATTTGACTCTTGAATAAGTCATCAAAGTTGCCAGAGCTGTTGAAGAAAAGTCTTTAGCCAAAACCTTCACCGGAACTGTCAAATAAGTCTTAGGAACTGCATAATCCTTGGGAGCTACAGTTGATGGTTAACCAGTCAAGGCAATCATCGGAAAAATCAATTCTGGAGAACTTAAAGTTGAAAAATGAAAAATACAAAAATATTATACACATAAGTACATTAACTTTTAATTATGATCAATCTTATAGAACAATAAGTCGACAAACAACCAATTCTTTAACAAGTATCCAAATTGAAGGACTTTCTCCTTAACCATGTGAACTAGAAAGTAGTATTTCTTACATCAGGTGGAACCTCAGTTCCTCTGGAATAGAACACTGTAAGATCTATCGAAAACTTCTCATCTGGATTGAGAGGAGCAGCCTCTGCTGAATACTTCTTGAGAGAAGGCTTCGTTGTCATATACTATTACAGAGACAAATGCTTAAGACCATTTGCAAGGCATTTAAATGTCTAAAAACTTATTAATGCTGATCAGTATTTATACAATCATTAAATCTTTAAGAGAGGAACTAGAAAAACTTAAGTAACTTTAACAAGTTGATAGAACTAAGCTCTACGAAGTATCTTATGTTTCTGTAATGGAATACTTGTATTTTGTTATAAAAGCTATGGAAATCTTCAAAGAATTGAAATTGAACATACTAGTTTATTTAGCCAGTGCCGTCAGTGATTATTACATTCCAAAAAACATGATGGCATAACATAAGATCTAAGCTTAAGACAAACTAGAATTAGAGTTAATGCCAGTTCCTAAAATTTTGGGCTTGATAAGAGAAATTTATCAGGAAGCTATAATAATTTCATTTAAATTAGAAACTGATGATGATATTCTATATAAGAAAATTTAAGAGTCTATGAAGAAATACAATTTAGAATATGTATGAAGTTTTATTGAGTTTTTAGTGTATAGGAAATTTATTGCAAAATAGAAGAGATCAAATTGTTATTTATAATAAGGGAGAGTTTGTCAAGATGGAAAGAAATAAGGATGAAATAGAGGAGCAAATTATTGAATATTTTAAATAAAACATCAAATGAAATTAGTTTAAATTATTATTTTAATGCCAATAATATATTAATATTTGAAAAACAGTTATAAATTAAGGTCATTAAATTAATTTATTATCTCATGAGGCTAGACGCCATATTAGTTTATGTAACTTATTTAGTGCAAAATAGCATGTATAATAATATTAACTTAATAAATGTAATATATGACTTAGAATTTGAGATTATTAACAATAAATATATAAATTATTTATTAATACTATAAAATCATTTTAAATTCTCTTATTAAGATTTTCTTAAATATTCTTCTACTTAAAACTCAAAAATTCGTTTGACATCAGATAATTGCTATTCCTAATGCATCCCAAAATTTTAAGAAGTCTATGTGCACGTTTTTTTTAATGGCAAGTTTTCTCTTTATTTAAATAAATTTGAAATAGTTTTCACATCAATATAAGAATTAGGCTCAAATTAGTAATTCCTTCTTTAGGGTATATTGATAATTTCTTTTTCTTTAATCCCATTCTTCAATATGCTTTCCAAAGATTCGTCAAAATTCCTTTTTGATTGCAAATTGCTCAAATTGTTTCTTATTTCATTTTATGCCTTCTGTAAAGTTATATTGACTATATCATTTGAGGTTTCCATATATTTTTCGTGACTTCTTAAAATGACCTCCTTCTTCGTCTGTTATTTGATGATAAACTTTAAATATCTTGTCCTAAATAATAATGAATAATGTGCATACTCCTCATCCACTATAAATACTGCTACATTTTTTTAGGCATGGAGTTCTCTATCTCTTTTTTATTTTTTGTCTATTCTTCCTTCATTTCTATAAACACGAAAAATTGCCTTTATTGTTGAGAGGTTGTACCCTGTGATTTAAGCAATCTTCGAATATTCATTTAAAATTATACCTAGGATGCTGATAGTGATCCTTCAATAAAATATTTTATTATTTTTAGTCTTTCCTCTGAATTCACAGATTGATACTTTTACTTCTATTATGGTTTCATATTTATCATTTTGTTTCTATGTTGTAAAAAAAAGATTTAATGATTATGTATTTAATGAAATTTCTTATTGTTTAATAATAAGAATACTAATATGATTTTTTTATAACTGATTCACATTATAATAAACATCCCAGATAGATTTCCTCTAAATGTTGTCACCAATGCAATCAGCAAAATTTAAATTCATTAAGTAATATAATTGGTATTATAGTAAATTGGTCATTCTTTCTTGCAGTAAATTAAGCAAGTTAAAAGTGATAATAGGATAATACTTAATTCGTGATAGATGAAAAGACTTTTAAATTTCTATATTTTAATTTGCACAAGCTTACATTTCCTATAAGAATTATGTTTATTAATTAATTAATTAAAGAGTTCTAAAACTAACATTGTTTTTTAAAATAAAATGAAATTACATAGTTTTTTTAAGCACCATAATTTATAAATTGCTCTATTATGAATTTCTTAAGATAGTTCCAGCATTCAAAAGAAACACTTTGAACTTTAAAGTAAATTTAATTTAAACTTTGAATATAAAGATTATAAATCAAAACTAAATTACAGATAGTGAAAAGGCAATCGATATTTGTAAGAGACCGCAAAAGATTAATATATATCCCATTTCTTGCATGTCTAAAAGAATATTATTTTCTAATTATCTTGATTTTATCGGCTAGACTTTCTTGAATACCCAATTGACAGTTATAAACTAAATAATTACAATTTCTATTGATTAAAAACAAGTTTATTGTATTATGAGATGCTGAACTAATTCTGTGCGAATATATAATAATTACTACTTATGAAATAATTTTTTCCTGATTTGAGTTTAATCATTGTGCAAACAATATTAGATACTTAATAGTGCATAATTTTCAGTTTCAATAATAATAGATTAATATTATATTATTATCTATAAAATATATGTTTGTAAGCAGAGAAGACAGTAAAAAATTATATATTGTTATCTAAATTCTAAATAATGTATTAAAATTAACATTATTTTAAATACATCTACATCCTTATTTTCATTTAAACTTTTAAAGATTCATGCTTCATTTTACTGATATAAGTTAGTAAGTATTGAAGTTAAGATGGAGATGTACATTCAAGACTAGAATATTTGATAGATGGTGAAGATATAAAATATTAATAGAGAGCCGACGTGTTCTAAGGCTGGATTAGATTGAATGATTTATTGTTTGGAATGTGAATTAGCATTATTGAATTAATTAATTAAAAATGGACAACGTGTAATTCGAAGTCTAGAGCATTTTGCTTCGTATAAGAGATTACAAGAAGTCGAATCAATTAGCAGTAGGGTCTTTCGGTTAAATCTTCACTTCAGGCACTTTAAATGGACTTTTGATGTATGAAGACTCTGATGAGTAAGTTTCAATAGCTTTAATAAATTTTTATTCTAAAATCACTTATTTAGAAGGAAAACAAGTGTTAGAGAAGATGGTAGATGCAGTATAGAAGATAACTTCAGTGAATCAATTGTTGTTGGAAAAGAAACTAAAAGTAATGAAATATATACATTATTGAAAGTTTATAAGAAATGCATTCGAGCATCCAGAACTAGATGTTCCAATAATGAATAGTCTGATAAAAATGAATAGGCAAATAGAGTCAAGTGTGCCCAACCTATTAATACGAGAATTGGCGAGAGATTCATTGAGTTAAGGATTAAAAAGAATGAGTTAGACATGCAATGAAGAATTGCTGATAGCCGCATTGCTTGATTTAAGGAATGAAGTTCTATAGTAGATTGCAAATAGAAATAATGAAACTGTAAAACTCATAGAGTACCCTTATTCAATTATGATATTTATCTTATAATTAAGGAAGCCTTAGTAATTTATAATCCAATATTACATACCAATGTTGTTATAATTAGTGAAATTTGATCACCCAGTGATATGGAATTATTTGAATTAGGCATTGTTATTTGTGTTGAATTTGAATATGCAAGAGAAATTGGGAGATGATTTATTTGAAACCCGAACTCTATTTGGATAGATTGTGTTAAAGGGAATATCAAATCATTTGACAAGGTTATCCAATATGTCCATTACTGATATGGCATAACAATGTGAAATAGACACTCACTTTTTTGTCAAATTTCTAATAGAGTTGTTTAGTAGTAAAGACAAAATAAAGTTCATTTTCAAGAAATGCGATATGAATCCATTCTAAAAGCCAGTATTTCAGGAAGTTGTATAGAAGATATTTGAATTAAGCAGAGTATCAAAACGATTATAATGTGATGATGGCAGAATGTTACAAAAATAAATTTATGAATTATAGGTGTAATTATTCAAATCTAGTTTAACGAAGAAGAGCTAATAAGAAACCACAAAATTGATTAAATTTGTGACAGATTTTACAAATGAACCCAGAAATACAATAAAAGGAATTCCACATGAATAGGTTGTTAATTTTCTTAAGTATTGTAATCTATATAATGAAAAATTGATGATTGAAATATTAGGATGTCACAAGGAAGAGTGTGTTACGATAATGGAGAAATACGTAAACACATTTGATTACTCGTAATTGAGTTTAGTTGAAGGATTAAGATTTTTGACATCTAACTTTTTGTTATTTGGAGAAAGTTAAATGATCGAAAGAGTCTTGAATTCATTTACCATTAGATATTTTGAGTAGAATAAGGACAGTACTTATTTTAAACATCCTGATTATCTATTTACTTACACCTATGCTATTCTATTACTTAATACTGATCTCTTTAATAAAACTGTGACCAAACATATGTCATTAGATGATTTCAAAAAGACATGTAAAACAATAAATAATGGCGAAAGTCTTCCTAATGATGTTCTAGTTGCTGATTATAACAATATCCAACAAGATGAAATTAAGTGCATCAGAGATTTTGCCACTACAGATGATCTAAGTTAATTTGTTTGGGATAAATATTTAGACACAAAATCTGAGGCCAAATAAATTTATTAAAGCATGAATGAATACTTTGAAATCTAAACAGATGAAGAGCATTATGGGGATTTAATCTTAACTGCCATGGTTCATAATATAGAAGAACTTATAGCATAAACTTAAGATGTTCAGGAATTGACTTCTTTTTTATAATAAGTTATTGATATCTGTATTAGCAATGATAAGTTGGACAATGCCTAATAAATTCTTATTAGTGTAATGAAAATGAGCAATGATTAGTATGATATGTCAATTTATGCTGGATTCTACATTGCTGAACAATTGTTACCTTATACATAATAGTTCTAACCCATCATATCTTTAATCAATAATACTATTATGCAAAGACATCAATTAGCCACTGATAACATCAGCAAAGATTGTAGGAATGTTCTGAGTAGGATCAAGTTAAATAATAAATTTACAAAGAAGAAGATGGGCTCTAATGAAGGAGTGATTTAGCTCTTCACTTAGTTTTTAAGATAAACCACTGACGAGGAAAGTGAAGATGACTTATTGAATCAATTGCCTAAATAGGAGGAGTAACAACCATTAATTGGGATCAAATCTCCCTTTTTACTATCAAATCTAATAAATTAAACCAAATTTTTAGACAAAGAAAGATTGAATGAATTTTTAGGTCTTTTGTTGGATTCTATTTAAAATATCACTGATTTCAAAAAAGAATACATCAAATTTGCTTAAATCATTTTTATATCAGTTGAAATCTTGAGAGTCAATACTGATAGACTACTATAGTTTTGGCCTACTGTTGTCAACATTCTAACTTAAAAACAGAAATTCGAGAGCATAAAGAAGAATTCAATAAAGTAGTTATTATCCTCTTATTGTGGTTACACATTATTAAAATTAGTGATAGAATTTCTGCATTAGGGAGAAAGTTTAGAAAACTATTATGATTGTTTTAAATAGGGATTGGAATATTTGGGTGATCAGTCTCTTGAAATCTTGTAAGAGTTTTTAATTGAAATACAGAAGTTTTTGAAACAAAATAGTGAATTAGACTTTTCTATCATTTTTCTTAACAATATAGTACAACTATTGTTGACCATATTTACTGAATTGGAGAAGAAGACCTTGGATTAAACTGACGCTCAAATCATAATGAATTTGATTTAAGATATTTTTGAGTAGATTCAGCGATATCAATCTGAAAAAGAATTGGTCCAAATTCTAAGAAAACACTTAGAAATATTAAACACTCTGCTTAAATAGAGACAACTCAGAAGTGTGTCATCCGTAGACGGTTTCATTGCCAAACACACCTTACAAATAATGACTACTTATGAAAAATATATTCATGAATAGGATAATGCATTTCTGAATGATCTTTTATCATTGGCACTGAATCTGTCAAATGAACATCTGCAAAAGATCATATAAATCATGATGTAGGTTATCTTGAATTACAAATACATTGATTTAAAAGAAAAAGAATTTTCTATTCTCTTCAATTAAGTTACTTCTAGATAACAATAGATTCTCTAAACAAATAATGATCAAATGCTGGTCAATTATTCACAAAATCTTTAGAAGATGTACTTCAACTGGATTCAAAAGGACAGATTTTCACTCTAATTATGGTTGGATATTCTGAAGAAGTTCGGTGAGATCTTGGCAAATTTAAAGTAAAATAAGAGTCCTCTTTAGGAGAATGTCAGTTTGTCATTTTAGTGTGTTTGTCAAAACTAGTATTTCTAAGATATTTTGAAAGGTAAATATTATTAATTAATTCAAGCACAAAGCAATGATGTTTAGGAGAAGACAAAACAATTTGGGAAATAACACAATTTAGAGCTATTAACTTGATTTTTGTAATATATGTATATTTGTATACAAATAAATACGATTGATTATTTTGAATATTAATTATTAATCATACACATCAAAACATAAATCTACATTGGGGGAAATCGCAAGAAAACTTAACTTCGCAAAATACATAAACAATAATGCAATTCATTAGAGTAAAGACTGTGATTTGTTTCTTCAGAGTTTATTCTGCAAATTAACAATGGTAATAGAAGAACAATAAGGGAATGCTGAAATATCTTGGCTCAATCAAAGGGCTGAATATGAGAGATAGCGTTGTGAATATGAAGAGTAAAATTAATTAGAAAGTCTATTCTTTACGAACTATCAAATTAGTATTACTTAATTACTGATTAAAATCCTGCTTAGAATCACAATTATCAAAGCATAAAAGAAGCACAAGCAGTAACGATATACATCTTTGGAGAGGATCTTTCTCCAAATATAGAACACATAATGGCGATTATCACTTAAAATAAATGGATGGATGTAGGTCCAATTATGAACGATCTCCAAACATATTATCAAAATAATCAAATAAGTGAATTTGGCATTTCTAGACAAGAGTAATCTCTTAATGGATAATTAGGTGTATTAAAATAGCGTATTCCAGTTTATTGGAAAATAGATAAACAGAACTGGTAAAAAGTACATGATCTGAGCAGCATGGAAAACAAATTTATGATTATCCTTATCTCCTAACACAACTCCACCATTTGTATACAGGAATCCAATGAATAGGATTAAAATGAATATGTGATATTTGTATTTTCTTACAATGCCTTTTATGTCACTCAAAATCATGTTTAACAAAGCATTAACATGAAATAGAATAGCTAAGCTGGATATTCAATAAATACATAATCTGGGATCTTTGAATTATAATTTGGCTTAGTTTTGATCCAGGTAGTCTTTAATGCAGAAGTAAACTATCCACAGTATGTTTGTTTATCTACTCATCACGGAGCATAATGAAAACTATGAATAATTAGATCATATTTACAATTGAAGAGATGAAATAATACTTTGACTGCAATAATTGAAAAGATAAGGATAACAATGTGATTGATAAGGTATCTGTGTAAAACAGAAAGTTATAAAAATAAATTGTCGGGAGAATTGAAAATAGTAAAGCCTTTTCTGTATTTTAAAAGGATTTCGATAAAACTAAAAATGTAATAGAGGGATATATAAAACTATAATTAAATATATATATACGTGTTGATTATTCTGCAAGCCATGAGTGTGCTTAAACCCATTTTGGAGAGTAACACAATAAAGGGGTAATTAAGAAAGTAAAGCATAGGCGGAGTTGTCAATTTCGGATTCCAATAAGCAAAATCGGAGTCTAAATAATGTTGCATTTGATCCAAATGAAATTCTTCATCCTATAAAGGGAGTTAATTAGCATATTACCATGTAAGGGACTGTGACAACATAATTTATATAAAGGCTCAATGTGATATTGAGTAGAAATGTAAAATATATCTCATAACCCATAGTAAATAATTAATTAATTTATTTACTCATTTATGAATATCATTTCAACATCTAAGGATTAGAGTTTTAGTCTAAGTTTATCTGTAACAATCTTAAATATATTAACTAATTGTATAAGATCAATATTTTTGGCAGCTGCAGAATTATTTTATCAGTCATTTGTAGACCTTTGGGTAATAACTCTTATTAAGTGGCTTCATGTTGTTTAAATCATATAATTTATGCAAGTAATTGAGACCTCCCCGATAGAGTTAGAACAATTACTACCAGGATGGACACATAACAAGAATAAAGTCTTGGTTATTGTGAGAATACTTAAGAAAGTTCATTTAAATTACTCTGGCAATAGATTGATACTTGTAAGTTTTTTCATGATATTGTTATCTTTCTGTATGAATAGTACAATTAATACACATCAATATCTATGCAAATAACTGTCTTAAATAATTAAGCTAATCAAATGGCTATTCCTCCTGACCCACAGAAACCATCCACTACATCCGATTCTGAAGAACTTATTTTTAATTTATTTGCAATGTAAGAACTCATCACCTTAAAATGATAGTCAACTCAAACCTCAGGTATTACAGAATACCAAGATTCTTCGTATAAAAGTATAATCTCATTAAACTTTTTAAAAAAGAAATGTCTTTTCTTATAGTACATCTGTAAGTGTTTAGGTATGTCATCAGATAAGCCAGAGACCATCTTACAACTGAAACCTTTTTTATTACTCTCACCTTTTAATCTTATATCTCAAAGAAATCATTTTATGGATATTCTATAATGGATATTTTCTGATACAAAGTTTTTAACTCTCAATCATTTTATTATTAATATATAAGCAATCTACATTATTTAATTATCCTATTGAAATATTAAAAATTGCATTTCATCTTTTTAGAATAAATTAAGGATATGTTTTTGATTAAGAATATTAATGATCAATTACTATATCTAAATTATGTTAGGGATTAATTTATAACCTAAATCTATAATTAAATATTATGATCATTACACTTGATCAACAATTATAGAATAATGAGCAAAATAATAAACAAAATTTGATTTTTATTTATTAATATGATGTAGAAATTCGTCATCGGTCTTTTATTAATGAATGTTTTGGTGAATGCTTACAACCCTACAATTTATGAATTATCATTGAGACCTTGGCTTTATGAATTAACCAATAAATATGGAAAGAAGATTAGTAAATTAAATGATATTCCAATGGAAGAATTTTAGAATCTAAAAAACATCGGAGTTGATTATGTCTGGCTGATGGGTGAGTGTTGATATTTAACTTAGGTATTTGGCAACTTGGAAAACACGGTTTAGACTTTGATAAGGCTCATGCAAATGACTACAAGTCTAATTTGCCCGACTTTACTATGGATGATGTCATAGGTTCCCCCTATGCTATCACTGAATTTGTCTGCAATTCAGAACTAGGCACAGACCAAGACATAGTAAATCTGAGAAAAAAGCTTAATGATATGGGGTTAAAACTCATGCTCGATTTTGTTCCTAACCATTCTGCAATTGATAGTCCATATAGAACATCAAATATTGATTATTATATTAGAGCGCCTCCCAACACACCCAAGCCTTATGATTCTGAATACTATCTTCCCGATGGAGTTAGCTACGGTGGAGATCAATGGGATGGATTTTGGAAAGACACTGCTTAATGGAATTACTGGAATAATGATACTAGAAACTATCTGAAGTCCGTAGTGAAGAAGATAGCTTCTATGTCTGACGGTATGAGATGTGATATGGCTATGGTGATCTTGAATGATCTCTTTTACAACAAGTGGAAACCTTAATTAGATGCTTGGGGTTACAAGAGACCATCAACTGAATTTTGGTCTGAGGCCATAAAGGAGACCAAATAACAATATCCAAATGTGATATTCTTGGCTGAAGTGTATTGGAGCAAGGAACAGGATCTCATAAATTTAGGATTTGATTATGTTTATGAAAAATGGTTATTGGATCAATAAGCTACTTTGGATGTCGGAAAGGTTAGACCCATCCTATCTAATTTGAATTTGAATGTATTTACTGTAGTTATAATGGCTAGTATGCTTCTCATTCAAATCATTTCGTTGAAAATCACGATGAACCAAGAGCTATCATAAAGTTCAGTGGCAAAGATTATATTTCTTGCGTTGCTGCATTGATGAGTTACTCTATTCCAGGGGCCAGATTTGTTAATCATGGTTAATTGGAGGGATTGTCGAATAGATTGGATGTCCATTTAAGAAGAAGTTATAAAGAGAATGGATCAGCTTACGTTAAATCATTTTATGGAAAGGTCATGGCCATCTTAAAAAGAGAGGTATTCAAATCAGGAAATTGGACATAATTGACTGTAACAGGAGATTAATCTTGGAAATTCTTTGCTTTCAGAGTAATGATATTGAAATTATTGTTTAGTGGACCAATGCTTCAGATAAAATAATTGTAGTAATTAACTTCTCTGAAGGATCAGGATACGGACTGGTCAAATTAAGTGATGCCTCAAGTGGATAATAAACTATAACTGAAATGATTAGTGGATAAACTTATGTAAGAAGTGGAGATGATATGAGAAACAATGGGTTGGGTGTCATAGTTGATGGATGGAATGCTTAAATTTTTAAATATTTCTGAAAAAATCATAATATAATATTTTAAAATTTGGAAAATTACATTTAGTGTGATTATTTAATTATAGCTCACTACTACTTTTTCTTTATTTTAGGTAGTTATTGATGTTCTTCAATTATCTTCATTAAAACAGTAGGTCTTTCTGCACTAGGCTACATGGACAGATCCTTTTTCAGTGGATCATTCTTTGATCTCTTCAAATGATTACTTGGATTTCTCTCGTTGGAGGAATTCTTTCTCAAGATATGCTATTCCTCATCTTATCTTTAAGTTCCAGAGATGATTGGCAACTTCTATGAATAGTGTTATTTGTTGAGGGATTGGATGACATCTTTAGCATAATAATTAGCGTTTATTTGTATTTGATGTTCTATTCGATCCTTCGAGATACATTTACTTTTAATATTAATTCAATTATTACGGTTAAACTGATTCGTACTTCTCATGTTTTTCATGAGTAGAATTAGACACTCTCAATCTTCTATCTGGAGGCAAGACATTATCTTAAATGGTCTATTTTGAAGTAGATTTGTTCAGGTTCTATTTGAAATTAGGACTCCTCTCAATATCCTTCTATTCAAGTTGAGTGATTTGCTTCATTAATTGATGCAAAGCTTCGTTAGGTTGATTTAAAGAGATCGAATCATTTGTATCCTAAGACTTGATTCTATTGGATTGCTGGTTCCTCCTTAAATGATTTGAATTATGCTGATTCAAATAGTTGCTACCAGGCAATTGGAAATTTAGATTGATGAGTTCTGACTTGTTAGCCTACAATCCCTTTCTGGTGATTGGCCACTTGATTGTCTTTAGTAAATCATCCTCGATATCCTCTGAGATCAAGGGAATCCCATATTGTTTGGCCTTCTTCTACACATATTAATATTGGAGTAACTTATCTAATGTTTAAGTCTTAGATCCTTACCACAATCCGGTCTATTCTGCGGATGCACTTGCATCATGGTTTTAATTAACTGAACCAACTCTTGAGAGTAGATCACTGGGATGGGTTGATATTGGCCTCTTAGAACAGATTTATAAAGTCCGTCCATATCTTTGGCCCTGAATGGTCTAATCTAATAGTAGGATCATATGTACGGTTTCAGAGCGCAGGCCTCATAAATCACACACCCCAAGGACCATATGTCAGCCTTATGATCATACGGTTTGTCCTACCAAACCTCCGGACTAGCATAATAGGGTGTACCCGTTTGAGTGTAGACTAAACCATTTTTGGCTAGTTTGGAAACGTTGAAGTCTCCAAGCTTGACCTAGTCATTCTCATATAGGAAGATATTTGCACATTTCAAATCCCTATGCAGTATTTTTTTATGATGTAGTGCTCTTAATCCCTATAAAACTTAAATTGCAACTTGCCATATCTCTTATTCAGGAATCATTTGCTATTTTTTTACAAACCTCTAAATCTTTTACAACAAATCTCCTCCTTCTGCGTACTCCATGATAATACTTAGATTACAACGATTATCCATACCATAGATTATTGTCCTCAATAAAACATTCCTTATAAGAAACAACATTCTCATGATGGATTGATGCAATAAACCGGACTTCATTAAGAGCATTCTATTTCTCCCTATCTCCGATGTCTACTAATTTAACCTTTATTATATTTGATAATATCAAAATACTTTCTTTAAAGCGTATATGTTGCCGTCAGACTTTCGTTGCACTTTGTAAACAGACGAGTAGGCTCCAGAACCTAAAAAGGTAATAGCTCATTTAATAATACCCAGTTTATTCAGGATCTCAAAATTTTATAGTTTGCTTTCCATTTTAATTATAATTTATAATGTAATAATAGTTAACACTTGGCTAACACGAAGTATTCGTCCAAAAGACCCTTTATGAATAGAAACTCCCATACAAAGCAGACTCATTGAAGGCCTTATTTTTATATTGTTGTGTCACTACTCTTAAATTATTGAAATCAGAATGTCAATCTGAGCCAATCATAAATTTCTTGAAACTCTTGGAAGTGAAGCCTCACTAATATAAGCCCTCAACATTCGATGATTCAGAACCATCAATAGTGAATTCTTATTGTGCAATATCCGTATTGAGGGAGCTTTAACACAACATTTAGGTCGATTAAGAATCAGCTCTGAATTTTGTTCGATCTCTTGTGCAAGAGGATGGAAATATACGTTCCTCTGCTAATTCTTAGGATGCAGATATAAGAATGATTTATAGTGCATTGGCATACTTAGATTTGTTGAATATAGACACGAGCGAATTCTAATAGACTGTCGGAAAATTCATACTAATGTGTTAGAATTAAGATGGAGCATTTGGATTGAGACCGCATTTGGAATCTCACAGCGGTGCATCTTATTGTGCAATAGCTAGTTTGAAGATTTTAAAGTTGGAAATACCTTATGAAAGCAGTTTAATAGAATGGTTAGTTAATCGACAATGCAAATTGACTGGGGGTATGGCTGGGAGAATCAATAAAGTTGCTGATTCTTGTTATTCTTTTTGGATTGGATGGACTCTGAAAATGTTGGGGCTTGATTTATTAGATAAGGAAAGATTGCTGGAATTCTTATAGCATTGTTAATCTATTTATGGTGGATTTAGCAAATATCCTCAGAGTATGCCCGATCCAATTCATACGTTGCATTCATTATTAGGAATCATGGAGAATGAAAATTATGATTATGTACACGCCATAATATTGAATTGATGATTTTACATAATTATGCAATAATATATATCTATTCTTAGGGAATCAAAATATTTGATAATTTATATTAATAAAATGAAAATGAATTAATTAATAGTGGAGAGAGAAAGTGACAACATCCGGAAAATGAGTCGTCTGGCTATCTTTAATCAAAAAAGGTTTTGGCTGAAAGAAGAAGAAAAGTAATAAACAGAGGAAATAGAGATAGAATTCAATAAACTTAAACTTGAAGAACCCCCTTTAAAACTAGAATAATAAAACCTGCGAAAATTTTGCAAGAATTTTTAAAGTTTTGAATATTATAATGGGGAATCCATCTGTATAAATGAGTACTTTATTCGCATCTTACCGGTTGGATAAAGGTGCATCGTTAGCAGTCATCAAGGAGTCACAGTTTTGAAAACAATCAATGGTCTAAAATATAAATTCTCATCCTCGCTTCCTGGAGGTACAAGTTAAGACAATTAATTTAATAGGCAGCTAAAAGACTCTGATTGGCAGATGCATTTTGGACTGTTTCCTCAGTGCCAATACAGTTTATATTTATGATATTTTGTAATGGGGCAAAATGGATATGAGTGAATAAGTAGCAGAATTGAGGTATTTCTGGATTAAAGGTCACATTCTCAGTCAATTGCGTTAGGATTAAGAACAATAGGACTACAACTTTGAATGGATCCCAGTTATACCATCAATCGCTGAATTGCAAAAAACTCTCTTCCCTTACACCAAGAATGGTTTACTGTTCATACGCAAAGACTCCTATTATTATGCTGGAGTCAATCCGGAATGTTTCATCTATCAAGATGAGTTCACAGACGAAAACTTTAAAGAAGAATGCATCAAATACAAATTAGACAATTCAATTACCTTAACTCTCAGTCTCTTCCAAAATCAATTGCTAACCAGAGATGGTTACAATATAGCTTCATCCAAAAGCACCAAAAACACAAAAGTGATTGTCGATGCCAAAATTAAAATTACTGAAAATGAATTGATCTTAATTGATATCAAAGATCCATCCAAATTTTTGGAAGATCCCTATTCTAAAATAATGTTCTGGAAGTAGTTACCTCGCTTAAGGATACAATGATATAAATAAATAATTGATACTAAATCAAACAAAGAATCTTTTTCTAAGTCCATTAGTTGAGAATTCTTTCAAAATTATCTACTTATTTGAAAAGTTCTAGGCAAAAGTAAAATCTAATCCTCTATATTAGCATTCCGATGTCTCTACTCTAGGTTTTACTTTTTTCTCAGGTCTAGGATTCTATTGAGACAGAAGTTGTTTCTTAGCATCCTTAACTACTTACAACACTCTTTGTGGTCGTAATTTTATTGATTCACTTTCAACTCTATGCAATTCAATCAATGATGATCTCCGTCCCATTTTGTATGGTGCTCTATTTCCTAAAGACTAGTCTGGACTACCTGAATTTTATTAGGTTATCAAAGGTGTCAATATATTTTTAATATGCTACTGAGACCCTGTTTTCTATGATTTTCGCATAATTATTAATTTAATAATGATTAAAATAATCTTTTTTATCACACTCCACATTAATGTATACGTATCAGAATTTTACCATTTTTGAAGATAACCTTGTAAAAAGAATCATCCTATTATAAACTACTGAAAGAACTTAGAAATACAAGTAAATTGAAAATTAAGAATTAAGAAATTTAATCTTTCAATTTAGAAATTTATTATTTTGAGAAACACACTTTTTCCAAAGACTGATTTATAACTATTATCTTTGATAGAGATGATTAATAAATGCTTGACATATAATACACTTTCCTATCTGAGGGAACTAATACTAAATAGGGTAAGATCAATTTTTAAATATAATCAAACTTAAATGCTTCAAAATTGTGTTTAACTTTAATCATTTGATTTAGTAGTAAATATAAATGAAGATACTGTTGCAATTTAAATTCCAAGAAATTAATCTATTAATACATAATGAATAACTTCATCTATAAATTTACAAAAATTAGTATTTTTTAAATTATGTTCTCTTATAAGTCTAAAAAATTGGTAAAATAATAAATGGGACAGTCATGAATTTTGTAAAGTATAATATCTATATATCATTCAGGTTATTCTTTCCGTTATTTTCTCCAGCACTTCCAATTATCTAATTACCCATCTCATCTACTCTTTCTTTTTTATGAGCATCATTATTAACCTAAATTATTTATATGTGTCTTAATAGAAGGTCTACTTCAACCACATTCTAGCCAATCTTAAGAAAAATAGTTCTGATCTATCATTATAATTCATTTATTGCTCCAAATAATCTGATTATTGTAACTTCTCTTCATAAAATTCTAATAATTACATTCTTTTCAAATCTGTATATTTACTAAAATCGAGAAATATTAAATAGCTTTTCATTTAAAATAACTCCTCTGGTATTATTTTAAATAGTTCTATTCCCTCGCATTCTGCAACTTGCATCACTAATAAAGGATTATAAGTTGGCATTTATTTTAACCCCCTATCATTTAACTTCATTAATTCTTTTGCACAAATTGATGATCTCTTTATCAACTTTTGTAAAATCTAATAATATAATATCGGAAGCTTCTCTTTCTCTTATTAAATTTCAATCTCTAATATTCGAATCGTATTTGATTGTTATTATCGATAATACAATAAATAATTGGTTATCATTTCGTTCATAGAGCTGTTCAACAATCTCAATTTCAAAACATCACGCAAATACAAGAATGGAAAGATATATAAAAAGGCTGTATATGTAAGTCTAACCTCTAAAATATTTTTTGTCTAATAATTCCTTTATTTCTAAATGAATTAATATATTTTACAAATTGTATCTGCATCTCCACTAATTGCTTCCACAATAAATTCAAGTTCAGATTTTATCTCTTATCGTTCCTCTATAAATTCATTATTTCATCCATCTTAATTGCAATAATTATAAGAAATTAAAACTAAGAAAATTGATTCTTTAGGTATTCCAAATAATAGCAATACAATATAAATGATTTAGTAATTATTGTTATTAGGAGGTTAAGCCCATTTGAATTAAATTTTATGAAAAAATTTCACTCAAACTTCATTTAAATTAATTATCAATCAGAAATTATAACTAGATACAAATAGATAATTTTACCCTCAAACTAATGTAATAAAAGTATAAATGGATAGGTTTTGCCCAAATTTGTGATCAATAGATCGACTTGAAACACATCAAAATAAATTTTACACTCTAATTTATAATTTTGAAATCAGATTAAACGAAATAGAATAATTTTTTTTTAATATATTTATCAGTTTGATCAACTATCACAATATTATTAATGAGAATTGGCCCAAAATCTAACCATAAACCTATATAGGGATTCTTAATAAATTAAAATAGTTAGGCTAAACATTTTTGTTAGAATCATTTGAATCAAGAATCTAATCAAATAATACAATAATTTTAAAAACCCCGCAGTTCAAAATAATTAGAATCAATTAAATAAAGAAACATATTGCTAAACCCAAAAATAGTAAATAAAAAGTAAGAAATACTAACAAATTACAACCTAAAATTCTCTAGTTTTGTATGGCCATATGGTATAATCCCATACATTATTGATATATCTTTTACTGAAAAGATGAGACAATATTTATTCAAAGCAATCAAAGAATTCCAAGAGAAAACATCTATTAAATTTGTATAAAAACAAGATTTTAAAAAACACAATCAATATGTAAAATATACAAAAAGCAGTAATGGAAGAAGCTTTGTATTCAAACTTGGTCGATAGATATAAGAAAAAGAGCACGTTGTACACATAGAAGAGAATAGCGATTATGGAACATATCTTCATGAAACTATGCATGTTTTAGGTTTTGATCATACATAATGCAGGATAGATAGAGATTTATACCTCTCATTTTAATAGTCACAATTGGATCCTGAAGATATGAATTAATACTAGATTAGAGAAATGGGATATATGATTGGTGAGTATGATTTTGATTCTACAATGCATTACGGCTAAAGTGAATACATGACTCTTAAAGCTGAATATTAGCATAAAAATATTGGATTTCGTCAACAATTAAGTGATGGAGATATAAAAGGCATTGAATTTATTTATGGAAATAGTTAATGTACATATGATGTAAGCAGCAATAATAAATATGAATAAATTTATTATGAATGCATCACATGTTGGGGAAAGAACTCAATATTTGGAGCTTGCAGGATTTGTGCCCTTATATGTCATAAAGACCATTAAATAATAAAAAAATCGGGATCATTTAGTTGTCATTGTGGTAAGTAAGATCATCGTGTATAATTATGTACAAGAGAATCTGCAGGTTAACAAAGGGTATAGTAACCTATGTATTTATGTCTTGATTGCTTCGATATTAAGAAATATTAGTAAAATCATGATGGTGCTACTCCAGGAGTTTGCCATGCTTGTGCAATAAAGTGTCACAAACTACATAACCTATAATTTTATGGAGTTGCCACAGATTTTTATTGTGATTGTGGTTTAACCGCTAGCGAAACCGATTGCAGAGCAAAATGAAACATATTTATAAATAATCATAGAATTAGATATAATAATTTAAATTTAAATAGCACTCTTAAAATATAATTTTAATATAAATTGATTTCGATATTTAAAAATCTAGTATTTAATTTATCTTCTCGATTATGCAAAAATTCGAAATTGTAATATACTAATTAATATAAAATTAATAATAAAAACAGTTTAAATAACTTTGATGAATTCTCCTGGTGATTCAATTGATGACATTATTAGTTTATTAAACAAACACTATCATCCAAATTGTAATTAAGAACAACAATGTAAAGTTTTTGAATAATTAGTAAATTAGCTTAATAAAATTCAAGACCTAAGGCAGGTATTGGAAATGTTATGCTTCCTCAAATAAAAGTAAATTCTTTATATACTAATGCAGTAATAATTGAATGTGTTGAGCGCAATTCCGAATACTTATAATAATAATTCAGATAAATTCAAAAGAAAGGCAGCAAGTTTAAATAGATAGCAACAACCGAAATCACAAACCAAAGACACTAATTCCTTTTTGATTCCAATGACCAGATATTTAACTTTTAAGCCCTATTCTGGAAGCACTGATATAATAATAAATGTATGAATGTTAATAAAAAGGATGTTGGTTATTATTATAAATTTGGAAGCAGTCCAATAAAACTGGTAAAAGGACTATTGGAAGAAAATGGCTTCAAAGAAAACAATGATAAAAATTGGACTTTGTATTGGTCTTCATGTGCAATAAGATCAGAAATTTATACAAATTTATTTGCTTATTAAAAAGTATGTCACTTTCCAAAATCTTATGAAATGACTCGAAAAGATTTAATGCACCGTAACATTTCAAAAATGTAAATAAATCATGGATTTATCAATTTTAATTTTATCCCAAAGACATACATATTGCCAGCAGAGATGAGTTATTTTTTAGAAGAACATGAGAAAATTAAAAATAACAATCCTGTCTACATATGTAAACCACATGCTAGTTCTTAAGGGAAAGGCATTTTCATTACCGATAAGATATAAGATGTAAATTAATATTCTAAACTATTTTAGATATTAAATAAATAGAATTCCAATAATTCATATGTTGTTTCACATTATATCGATAAACCACTCTTGATAAACAATCTAAAATTTGATTTGAGAATTTATGTAGCTATTACTTGTATAAATCCTTTGAGAATATATGTGTATTAGGATGGATTGGCAAGATTTGCTACTGAAGCCTATAATCCTGATTCTGTAAAGTAGAATAGGTTTGTACACTTAACTAATTATTCTGTAAATAAAGATTCACCCAATTTTGTAGCCAATTAGGATCCAACTTTAGATTATTTAGGTAGTAAATGGAGTTTGCTGGCCTTACGAGAATACTTAAAGTTAAACAAAATAAATGAAGTATTTAATTATAATGATTTAGTAACAAATCTTTGAAAGAATTGAGGATTTAATAATTAAGACAATCATTAGTGTTGAGAGTGCCATATTTCAGGCATGCGAAATGAATGTGCCATTCAGATCTAATTGCTTTTCCTTATTTGGATTTGATGTTTTGGTGGATTAGTTTTTGAAACCTTGGCTTTTGGAAGTCAATTTTTCACCTTCACTGAATATTGATGCTCCTTTGGATCTCAAAATTAAAGGAGAAATGCTAGCAGATCTATTCACACTTATCGGAATAGTACCATTAGTAAACTTCATTATGATTAAAGGACTAAAGATTTTCATAAGATTTATCGTATGTTAGAAACTAAAGCAATTATGATGTTAAGAAACATCAATAGGAATTTGAAAAATATATCTTAAAAGAGACAGAAGAAGAATTCAAACGAAGTAGAGGTTGGAAAAGACTATATCCATCTGATTAAAGCTCTAGATATAGCAAATATTTTGAATCTGATAGACCTTTAAATGCATTACTAAGGAATTATTATAAATGAAATATTATCAATTTTTATTATCTATTTAAAATAATTATAATAATGTTAATTAATGATTGACTAAATGATTAAAATTATCTAAAATACAAAAACATCACCATTTACTTTATTAGCAAAAATATAGATAAATTCATAATATTATTGATATTCAGTTAGATAAATTTAAATACTTTTATCCTTATAAATTGAGATGAAGATAAGAATCATAACTAGATACATTTCTAATTTAATTATAAAAGAAGATAGATAGATGGAGATAAACAAGCATTTTTATACATATCAGATAATGCTTAGTATATAAACTAAGATTCTAATAGTTTACTGATAAATCTACTATCTAAAGGAATTATAGAAAATTGAAGTTCAAGATTTAAGGAATCTAAAAACTTAAGTCAGGGTAGTTATAGAAATGAGGAGTAAGCCATGATGAAGATGAATGAAATTTTGATATAAAAAGGAAAAATAAATCATTTGACATTAGAATATTAGATAAATGATATATTCAGAATAAAATTATAAATCTTAATTGAACAAAAAAAAAGTGATATTCAATATTATTAACCAAAAACCACTATAATAAGAACTAAATCTATTGATCAATCAAGCAATATGTGTTTCTTTAAGCCATAGACAATTGAAAATAAAGAATTTTTTATGAATTGCGATATTATCTTTATATAGTATAATTATTATAGAACTGACAATTATTATTATTTTTATATTTTGATGCTGAAACCTGATTTGGAATTTTTGTATATAAAGGGCAATTAGAAATTTCAAGATGTTGCCTTTTAATAACCAATTCGATAACATCAGCCGAAAGTGAATGCGATAAAACTCAAAGGGTTTCAACAATTTGTCGAACTCATTAATAAATAATAAGAATAACAACAATAATTGAAAACCTGTTCTTAATGCACTCCTTAATTTTTACCAACTGTTATTTCTTATCCTCCAAAAATAGAAATTTAAACTAGAAAAGCTAGTGAGATGAAACTATTCGTAAAAAAAAGTTTTATTGATGTACCTACTGAATCACATTCTTAGGAAAGAAGTAAGAAAGATATTAGATTGATTCCTTAAAAATAATTTTCAATTAAAAGAGCAATAACTTCTAAAAATGAGGATAGCAATATAATATTTGAATAAAATGAATTTCCCATTCTTATGGCACTATCAAATAATTTAAGTGTTTAACCTCCCGATAGAGCCATCTATAAGGCTTTTGTGACTAAGGGTAACAATGGAGTATTGATCAGATAGAGTCTGAAATAAAGACCATGGTGGATATTGATTGATTAACCTAGTGAAGACATGAATTTCTATTGGACTTAATTACGAAAATAAGCACATTATGAACAATTATAAAAGTAGCAATTAGAGTTGGCTGTATTTAGTAAATTGTAGAAGAAATAAGTAAATGACAAATTGAAATATAAAATTGAAGACTCAGAATACTCGATATTTAATTAGAGTGCTAGTTTGAAAGTACATAATCATTTAGAATGTAATTTTTAAGTGTGCAATAAAAAGGCCCTCTTTTATAATATGAAAAATTACTATATTTCTCGAAATGAGGATCCCTTTTAATTTATACCGCTTACGTATCATGTCTAAACAGGTCCAAATGATCCTGCTTACTTAGAATTTGAATAGTATGCTTAAACACAGAATGTAAATCTGTGGATAGTAAAACCAGGGGAGTCATCGAATAGAGGGAACGGCATTTAAGTGGCAAATTCAATTCAAAAGGTAAAATCAATTATTTCTCAATCCACGAATCATCATAATGGAATGAAAAAAACCTTTATTGTTCAAAAGTATATGGAGAAACCTCTTCTCTACAATAAAAGAAAGTTTGATATTAGATGCTATATATTGATGACCAGCATCAATAATAAATTCAAAGCCTATTGGTATCAGGAGGGGTATATCAGAACGAGTTGCAAAGAGTTCTCATTGGATGATGTGGAAGACAAATTTACTCATTTAACCAATGATGCAGTTTAGAAGAAGAATTAAAATTATGGAAAATATGAAACTGGCAATAAAGTAATTAAATAATATCTAATTTAGGTGTCTTTTAATGAGTTTTAAAAATACTTACAGGATAATCATAATTACAATTTTTCAATAATAATTGAATAACTTAAAAAGTTAAGTACTGACATTGTAAAAGCGACATATCAACACTTAGATCCAAATCGACATTTTTACACTTTTGAATTATTTGGATTAGATTATATGATTGATTAAGATATGAAACCTTGGCTTATCGAAGTGAATACTAATCCTTGTTTGGAAACATGCTGTCCACTTTTAGCTAGGTTAATTTCGCATCTTATTGAAAATTCAATCCGAATTGCTATTGATCCTATGTTCCCACCTCCTCTCAATAAAAAGAAGCACATTTAAGATTAAAAAAATTTATTTGAATTAATCTTCTCTACTACTTTAATTACTGATCCAGTTACATAACCCATCATAAAAGAAGATGATGAGGAACATGATGATGTTGAAGATGATAATTGATTATTATTTTATAATTAAACAAATTATCTTTTTATCAAATTAAATTAAATTTCATTAAACTTTATATAAAAATCATAAGAAATATTGAAAATAAATATATCACTTAATTTCACCTAATTGAAGTGCAAAATAATCGAAGACTAAAAGTGTAGGGACAAATTCCTAATTATAAATTTGTATAAGTTGAATTATAATTATTGAAACAGTTTGTGAATAATGAAATAAATACTAAAAAACTTCATGAGTATGACTTTTTTTTTTATTTTTTTTTATCAGAGTCTACTAATTATTTTATAAATTCAGGAACCCTTTATTTTTCTTTTTCTAAATTCCTACGTAATGATCATGAATAAAAACCTTTTAAATTCAATTATCTACTTCTGCCCTTTCAATATTTCTTTGAGTGCCTCTGTTCTCTCTTTGTAACCAATCTTTTTGATAAGATCATCAGGTAGCTTTTGATCGAATGGATTATACTGTACATACATATTATGCATATTTTTATAAAAGTGCAATTCATCTAAAAGTTGAAGATAGACATAAATACCTTAATATTGCTATTCCACTACATCAGGCTTTTAAAGATACCTCTAATCATAAGGTATGTACCATTTATTATAAAATTCTTTTTATTTTTTGGGCAAGTATGGCAATGAGGGTTACTTAGTTTTAATTATTTTGTTGATTTCTTCTTTCTATTTTATTGTATTTTCCTAATTTTATGAATGATTTACTGCGGATGTCAGTGTAGATGGGTTCGGTTTTGTGGGGATCATTTGATTTCTTTCTCCTCATTACTGAGATTTATGCAAGTTAGTCCAATTAATCCAAATTAGGAGTTCTGTTATGATGCAATGATCCAAATACTGGAGGGGAGACTTATCGCAAAATTAAGAGGCTTTGTTATATTTTAGATTCTGTTTCCATAAATATTTATATGATAATAAGAATATGGAAGAAATAATTAAGTAATTTTGGATTGAGAGTGTTTGGAGGTTGTTTGTTATAAGGCTAATAAGTAATATTAGTTAGTAAATACTATAAATAAAATTATATTAATAATGGGACCATGTTCATCGTAATAAAGGAAGCCTGTTAGCACTAGTTAGGCTTTGGTGCCTGGCACTAAACCAACGAATGCAGAGGAGTTTTAGGTACGTCCCAATATCTTTGCGACACTAAAATAAGGTTCCATAAGTACCTATTATAAAATTGAGAAAAGTTTGGGTGCAGGTAGTTAGATATGTTAAGTTAGGGGCTTTTGGGGAAGTAAGGTTGGTTATACATAAAAGTTCAGGATATAAGAGAGCAATGAAGCAAATTAGAAAGGATAAAATAATAAAAGAAGATGAGGAGAATATGTTTTCGGAAGTAAACACTTTAAAGGAGTTGGATCATCCGAATATAGTGAAATTACACGAACTGTTTTAGGATGCAAAAAATTATTATCTAGTAACTGAGTAAGAGTAAAGAATATATCTAGATATTTAGAAGGAGGGGAGTTATTTTAGAAGATTACCGATATGAAACATTTTTCAGAAAAAATGGCTGCAGATATTATGAAATAAATTTTGGCTGGGGTCGTTCATTGTCATGAAAAGAAAGTAGTTCATAGAGATTTGAAACCTGAAAACATTCTATTCGAAAATAAAAAACCAAACTCAAATCTCAAAATAATCGATTTTGGAACTTCAAGAAAGATGGAAACTAACTAAAATCTAACCAAGAGACTGGGAACTGTAATATTCGCTAGTATTTTTAGCCATATTACATTGCACCTGAAGTCTTAAAGAGGAATTATAATGAGAAATGTGATGTCTGGAGTTGTGGAGTTATCTTATATATTATGCTTTGCGGTTATCCTCCGTTTGGTGGTTAGGATCAAGAGATATTGTAAAACATCGAATTAGGAAAATATGAATTTGACCGTAAGACTTTGTCACTATGATTTTCATTAGCTGAGGATTGGAATAAAATATCAGAGGATGCTAAGAATTTAATTAAGAGAATGTTAACCAAGGATTATCAATTAAGAATTTCTGCTTAAGAAGCTTACAATGATCCTTGGATTCAAAAGAATGCACCAAACGGACCAATAGATATGAAGGCAATTAAAAATTTGTCATCGTTTTTTGTATTTTTAAATATTATTTTAGGGTAAAAACAAAGTCAGGGCTGCCCTCATGCAATTTATTACAACTAATTTAATGACCAATACAGAAAAAGAGGGTTTATTAAATGAATTTAAGAAAATCGACAAAGATGGTAATGGATAAATAAGCAAGGATGAATTGCTATAAGGTAAATTCCTTTGTTTTCTATGTTAGTTTATATGAAACAATATGATGAAATCAAAGCAAAGTAAATGGTAGATGACATTTTTGAAAAAGTTGATATCAATAGATCTGGCTTTGTAGATTTCACAGAATTTATGATGTCAGCATCCTCTGAAGAGAAACTATTGAGCAAAATTAAATTATAATAAGCTTTCAATATGTTTGATACTGTAATCTTATATATTTATTATCAAGAATGGAGACGGATAAATCAGTAGGGAAGAACTTTAAGAGATTATGGGAGGAGTGGATGATAATTTATGGACGGAAATTCTCTAAATGTGTGACGCAAATGGAGATGGTTAGATTTCATAATAAGAATTTATTGATTTCTTAGTGAAAAAATATTAACAATGATATTAATGATAACATCAAATTCATAATAATGAGTAAATAAGATAATACACTCTTTTGTGATCTTTTATGCAAAGTTCTGTTTATAACCATGGGATACCTTTATATTGGCTATGCTCTAACATATTACGCAATTACTTAGGATTCTATTGCTTATGTGTTGGAATTTATAACATCTCCCAACAAGAGTGTCATTGAAGGATTCATAAATGCATCACTTCCAATCGGGGCTGCTGTTGCAGCTCTAGTGTCATGTAATATGATAGTGTGATATATTTATAGCGATGATAGTTAAGAGACTCAATTATCGAGTTACCTTCATTCTCTTTGACATAATTGGAATCTGCATAGGATTGCTGTTCACAATACAAAACTTAAGTGTTTTAATCTTATGTAGAACCTTATAAGGATTTTTGACAGGATTGAATAGTGCTTTAGTAATTCAATACATCTATCATTTTGTGCCTCTAAACAATGTGGGAATATTTGTTGGACTCGGTCCATGTCTAATGATGGTCGGTTTAACATTAGGTTTTGCAATCTAATGGATATTTATCGGATAGCCTGCCTCTGAATATAATGTGGATTAATATTATGGATATTTAGGTTTTAACAATTGGAAGATGATTTTCATGTTTACAGCTATTCCCTGTGTTATCCGCCTTTTTGGCATGCTTTCAATTTTGAGATCAGATTTGCCATTTGAGTAAGTGAAGAATGGAAATGATGAAAAAGCCATATTATAAATTTAAAGTTCCTATCCAAGTACGACTACAAATGAAGAAATCGAGGAATTACTACTATAAATTAAACAGAATATGTAGGAAGAGGATCAAAGCATTAAAGACCTATTTAGTAAATCGTATAAAAAAAGTATGATTCTCTGTATGATCTTCGGAGTGTTATAATAATTTGCTGGAATTAATGCTGTCAACTTTTATGCTGGTTCTATTATTGGTGCCATGACAAATGATAACACTACATTAATAAATTTAGCAAATGTCACAAATGGTTTAGTAAGTATTACAGCCTCTATATTCAGCAGTATTATGATTAATAGAGCAGGGAGAAGAATTGTCTTATTAATTGGTAACGCATTCTGTTTTATATCATTAACATTCATTTGTGTAATCATCTCGATTTAGTCATCAGGAGAAAATTAAGAACAATACTATTAGATATTCAATTTAGTGTTTCTAGTTATTTATGTCATTTCGTATAGTCTTTCTTTGGGCCCTGTGTTTTGGGTCTATCTATCAGAAGTCCTACCAGCCAAAGGAATATCATTAGTCACTTTTATTAATTGGTTCAGTTGTGCAGCCTTGGCTCAAATCTTTCCCATCATAGTTGAATAATTGAGTCTACAATTCAATTTTGGGATATTTGCAGCAGTATGCCTATTATTGGAAGCTATGTTTTATTTCTTTTTTTTTGAAACAAAGGGTTTAACAAAGAATGAAATACAAAGTTTATTTTAAAGCAAAAAGAATTATGTTGATTTAAAAGATTGAGAAATATTAAATATTATTTAAAAAAATAATTAGTTACAATTAAAATTTTTCATATATTATAATATATAAGTACTTTTATTGATGGTTCTCTAAAAGACAATCTAAATATATATCTTTTTTCAAGTTTTAAGTTAGACAACCTTAAAGTGTAATGAAGTTAAATTAATCTCATAATATAACTAAAATTATGAATTCTAGAAAATTCGAATGAAGTTTTATAATAAAAATATAGCATGCCAATATTTTTTTATTTAAGGAAATGATACAAAAGGAGTGTTATTATGTGACACTTGGAATAAATAGAGCAGCTACTCCAGATGAAATCAAAAAATAATACAGAAAATTAGCTTTGCAATGGCATCCTGTATAGATTATACAATATTATAGGATAAAAATCCAGAAAATAAAGAGAAGGCTCAAGAAATGTTCAAACAAATAGGAGAGGCTTATTCTGTTCTATCTGATATAGGAAAGAGAAAAATTTATGATCAATATGGTCATTAAGGGTATAATATTATTTCTAGTATTTATAGTATGGAGGAATAAATCCATTAACATGAAGAGGATGGTGATTTTGGGTTTTTCACATTTGATCCTTTTGAAATATTTAATAATTTCTTTTGTTCCGGAGATCTTTTGTTCGGATCAGATGACGATGAATTTATGATATTTGAGAATCGAAGAAGAAAGAAGTAGAAGAAGAAGAACAGGAACTCTATTTTTGGATCTATGATAAACAATTTTATCGACCCTCCCTTTTTTGATAATAATTAGGGTGGTTATTCAAAATCAATATCAACAACCACATAATTTATGTAGAAATATTAATTTATTTTAGTAATGGCAAATAAGTTACTGTAACTAAAGAGACTATCAAAAATGGAGGTAAAACTACTGTAATTGAAAAAAGAAATGAAAATGGTAAAATCACATAGAAAAAATACGAAATATAAGATAATTAAAGAAGACCTGAATTATAATATGAAGGATAAAAAAAAAAGAAAAAAAATAAATAACATTGATTGTGTGTATATTCTTTTAAATATCAATAATTTTATTATATTTAGTTTTTGAGGAATTGTTATTTTTTTTTGAAAAGTTTATCTGCCATTTATTAACGAAATATTTTTTAAAATTATTTGGCTGGACAATTCTTATCCTCTTTTTGAATGTAATCATGCATTTCTGTCGATATAAATTACCCTTCAAAAGTAGGTATCTTTTCGTAAACCTAAATTGTTAATATTCAATACGTGTTGTCGATCAATCTAAGATTTATGAGATGTTGAGTATGGAATGAAACTAGTTTTATGTGTAGTTTATCCTTCAAACTATCCAGTTGGTATAGGTGTTCTAAAATATGGAGAGATTGTTTACAAAGAAGTCTTGAAATAATGTGCATTATTAATGCTCCATCTGTTTGGAGACATATATGAGTCTTTGTATTGGGAGGTGCCAATGAATTTGATGTCAGGACTAGTGCTTATGTGAGGGAATGGAGTATATTTATGATAATTAGTGCCCCAATCATTGTAATTAGACTAAGTTAGAATTAGATAAATACTCTGTAACTTGTTAGATTGGACACAGACCCAATTTATTGGTTAGAATGTTTTTTTAGATTTGGTTAAAATTCAAGAGGTTATTATTGATAATCTTATTAATAGAGAGATTTCAAATTTATAGATTTTTGATCCATAAAATTGGTATCGTATGTTTTTTAATTGAGTGGATTTGTTACACTTTTTTTTGATTTGTGATTGTTTACAAAATCTTTATCATAATTTGTTAAGAAAATTCCATTAAGTTTGAGTTTGACTTGGGTACTAGCATCACATTTGCATCTTCCACAAGTGCATTTGAAACAAGCACACAACTTTAAGTTATGATAAAAATAATCTGTATTTTCATCGAGTAATTGTATGAGTTGTTTCTCATTCAGACTCAGATTCTCTGGAAGAATTCGTTTCCAAATGGGATCATCCATACTTATTTCCGATAATAGTTAAGGAGTGATTTCATAACAATTGTGATCATCCTTTTATTATTGCTGCAATTGAGCATGAGACTACCTATTCATCATCAGATTGTTCTTTTTGTGAATATATTACTTGTGTTTTACAGCTCCACTAACACTCTAAAGTTATGATGATGGGGGACGCAATTAAGATTATTGTTGATTACCATATTTTTATTAACTCTTTGGACGAGACGATCCTTTTTAATTATTGTATGAAAGAAGGCTTTAAGGTTTTTGTTTTAAGAAATCCACAACACCTTCTTAAATCATCTTATAATAAAATATATTTAATTTTTCAATTACATTATTTTAAGAAATGTATTCAAAAATTACATTAATGCTATCTTAATAAAATAATATGTAATGTATTAGATATAATCTAATTCTCAAACTCATCATTCAAATTCTAGAATTTACGTTAACATCCTTTAAAGACCTAAGAACTCTTTGACACTTTTAAGATCTTTACTTCAAATTTAGTTGTATTTTGTTATTTTTTAAAGCTTTTAGGTTTCTTTTCCCCTACCTTTTTTTCTCTAATCTAATCATAATAGTTTAATATATATATATAAATGTTCCTGTTCCTGCCTTATAAATTTTAAATTTCTCCTCATCGATTAATGTTTAACGTGTTGACGATAAAGATATAAGGCCATCCTTCCATATACAACACTCTCCCTTTTTATCAGTCTTACCAAAATAAAGAGGCAATCAATGAGTATACTTTTTATACAAAGAATTAATTGATCTTTTCATTTATAAAGGCTTTGATTGAAACATAATCTTAAGATGGAACTGCTTGCTTGATTGCTCCAGTCCTCGGCACTTTTCACACATCCAATAGGATTCCTAAACAATTATTCTATTTCATATTGGTTACATCATCAAATTATGGTTTTTTTGTAACTTAACTTAGTATTATTGTAACAGATGAATTATTATTCTAATAATTATTACTCAGGTTATGTGTTAATATAATATTCAATTTTCGATTCTTTAGCGTTATGTTTACAATCCTTGTCAGAACATTTAAAATTATTGGCAACTATAACAGCTTATTTGGTTTCAGTGAGCAGTTTAAGATAATTATCTGTTCTTTTTAATTCTTAAAACAAAAAGGCCTGCAACCATAATAGGAGAGTTTAAATTGTGTAATCACTTGACAAATCTTTTTACTATTTGTCCTCAGGATTTCGAGGCTGGAGTATGTCTAGACAAATAGAATTCAAAGTCAGATTAGGATGAGGTAATTAAATAAAAGTTCTTACTTAGGGTAGTTCATATGGATATTTTGAGGGTATAATTAATTCAAGGTGAAAGATCCCACCTTTATAAGAAGTTCTTACTGGGCCTCTAATATTTGCATGCCATAAAAAGAGGTTTAGTTATAGGGGTCTAGCAGCTACTCCCTCTGCGGGAGTAGTTTCCTTCTTAATGATATTGAGTTCCCTCAGCAATCACTTAATAGCAAAATATTTAAGCTTAAGTGTTGAGGAGCGCCCTGAACACTGCAGCATCATTTGATCTACCTTAATTGATCATTTATTGTAATGTTTTATTAAATATATTCCTCCCTAACAAAACTAGTTAAATATAAAAACTATATTCTACAGATATATAAATTGTTCTATTGTTTTTAATTAAATGGACGAAAAATTGAATGAAATGGAAATGGAATTAGCTATGGTTCATCTGGCCAAACCAGAAATCAATGACTAAATTGAAGAATATAAAGTTTACACAAGGAGATATATAATGGCATCCTTTTTTGCATTCTCCACTGTATCTGAATTTGTAATTTAAAGATCTGTTCATCTATGATGTTTTCAACTTGCAATCCAATCGCATCAGTTTTGGCAGCAGTTTATGATATCCCAACATTTGTTGTTTCATTAGCTGCCAATGGATTTCTACTAATGCATCCTCTTTTGACTTTTGTATGTAATTCAATCAATCTTAAAATCAGAAACATTTATTGTCAATCAAACAGATATTTCAGTTAGTCTCAAAATTGGATGTGCATTAACATTGCTAGGTGCATTAATCAGAACGGCCACAATTATATCAGAGAGGTTGTATAGTTCCACTAAAATATAGATTTTACACTGTTATTTTGGGATCCCTTATTGCTGGAATGGGGAGACCCTTCATTATCAACATTTAAGCCAATGTTGCAAAAGAATGGTTCAGACCCGAGGATAAGACTACTGTTATGATCGCCTTCTCATTCATCATTACATGTTCAAGTGTTTTTGGGTACATTATACAACATATTTCTCATAAAGTGTTATAGTGCCAGGCTAGATATTCAAGGGATATCAATATGAAACTGATCCTGATGATGGTAAATGGCTAACAGGAGAACTGATGGTTATTGAATTAGAAATCTTTAGTGCTATTTTAATTCCTGCCATTCTATTCTTTAGACCAAGTCCCCCTACTCCACCTGGTCCAATCAATAAATTTAGAGATGAGTTTACATACATGCAATCCTTGAAGATCACAGCGAAGAATAAAAATTTTGTATTTCATAAATATATCATACTATTAGCTCCTACTTTTCGTATGTTATAGTCTGTTGATGGGTGGATTTCATGCTTTGGCTGTCGTCATTTCGTACCTTTTTAATCCCTTTGGTTTCACCCCCTCATAAACCAGTTTCATATGTAAATTATTTACCTTTTACAGTTCAGAAAGTTCTCCTATTGTATGTGGATTTGTTAGTTCAGTCATGTACTCCATATTAATCAGAAAATACCATTTGAATCATAAGAAAATAGTTTTGTTCAATTTGATCCCTGTTTTAGCTAGTTTGGGTTTGAGTTACTTTGCCTTGATGACTGAAAGTCTGCCTCTTGTGTTGATATGCTATTCAGTATTCTAATTTAGATTTATAGGTTCTTGGCTTCTTTGTGATCCCTTGCATACCATTGCAACTTGAATTAGCATGCA
Organism: Paramecium tetraurelia; assembly: GCF_000165425.1. Lineage (NCBI taxonomy): Eukaryota > Ciliophora > Oligohymenophorea > Peniculida > Parameciidae > Paramecium > Paramecium tetraurelia. Next base: position 362,842 of record NW_001799322.1, on the reverse strand, counting down.
AAGTCCTCCATCCTATTAATCAAACCATAGCAGTAGGCTTTTTACTGGCCGGCGTACATATATGGAGTTTCGTTTTCGGTGAGATTCTTTCAGTAATAACTCATGACCAAAATAAGTAAAATTACACCTCCTAATCATCACTAGAACTCAAGCCTTCTATGGATGTCTATTGTTGTTTCTATCATTTCTGGCTGCGGCAATCTGTTTCTCTAGAGTGAAATTACCCAAGGAAGAAGAGGAAGAGGAAGCTACTTAGGTTAATCAATCTACTCAAGATGGAATATGAAGATTTAGAATATTGATTTTTTTTGATTCAATTGGTGTAATTTAAATTCTACATAATATATCTACGTAAGATAGTGTTGCCATTGATCATAGCTTATGGCATGGATATTAATCAATAATTAATTAAATATTTAATACTCAAGAATGCAGCAATTATATCAACTCCTCCTTACATAATAAGAATCTCTTCCTGAATTAACTTATTCTGTTGTATATAGACATTAACACGGATTAGATGGATTGGATAACACATTCACTAACTCAACTTAAATATCCGATCAACCTAATATAAAATGTATGGCAATCTCAAAATATAGTATTGTGGTATTTCATCTATTAAAATGTAGTTTGGAGGAGATTTCGGCGTTGAACACTGGGGTAACAACAAGTTTAATATTCAAATGAGAGTGTAGGCAATTTCATTCTCTCCGGATTTCGAATACATTATATTGTCAGCCAAGGAAACCATGTTATTTTCTACAAAAACATAGAATTTTGTTAAGGCATTTCCACATGACGTTAAATTTGATTCAACAGGATCACTTTGCTTTTGCAAGGGAATAGTTTATGAAACAGCAACTTTCTAATAGCTGAAATAATTTAAATGCCCAGAGTATGGCGATTTTACGATTTCAACCTAAAGGGATTCATTATACTTATCATCTGTTACTTTAATAAAACATTTGGAAGATTTAAAAGATTGCCAACTGATTATTGATCACTATGATAAGAATAAGCATTTCGAACATTAAATTCCCCCCTCGAACGAAGTTAAATAGTTGTGGTCAAACGATGGAACAATCCTATTAATATGGTCATAGACCCTAGATGATCACACCAACCAGAGTTATTTTGGTACTCATCACCTAAATCATTGGACTGAAGATAAATTATAGAATATAGAATTGTTTGAAGGACCTATTCACGATGTCCAATGGGTCTAGAATGGATTTATAGTAATAACTGGATATATGCCAGCAGGTGCAATTCTATTTAATAAACAAGGAGAAAAAGAATATTTAATACTTCAAGCTCATATAAATTCAATTTTTCCTAAGAATAATTTAGTTGCTCTGTGTGGATTTGGAAATCTGACTGGAGACATATATATTTATGAGATGGACAGTCTCAAGAAGGTTGGCTAAACTAGATAGGACAAAGTAGTGTAGTTTGAATGGAGTCCTAATGGAGAACACTTTTTATTGGCTACAACTTTTCCAAGATTGAGAGTTGATAACTAATTTATTATATGCTCTAAATACGGTGACTTATTACGTAAGGAGAAGTTTGAAGAACTGTATGAGATTAAATGGGTCAATGATAATAATTTGAATATCTAAATCAATATTGTAGAAGAAGTCAAATAATCAAAGCAGATTAATCTAACTACGGGAGTTGGTATTGTATATCATCTAACATCTAGACTTTATCAAATAAATGAAGGAAGCCAAGGTCAATGATCAACCTAGGAAGTTGCAGAAAGATGAAAAATTATAGACTTTAAGATCTTCACCCCAAAATTAATAACAAGTTTAATTGGTCCAAACTGCAGTGCCTCTTAAACCAGCACCCCAGAAACAAATCTTCATGAGGAGACAAGAACCTATTATTCAATAACCCACTGCAGAAGAATTAGAATAATAACATTAGCAACACCTATAATAACAATAGATGAAATTAGAAAAAAAATAAAAACAGAAGTAGAATAGACATATGAATCATCAAAACAATAAATAAAAATAAAAGCAAGGTCCTCCAAATGACTTTCAATATGAGCCTAATCAAGATGTAGGGTAGAATTGTTATCCTATATGGCAGGATTGATTAAATATATCGAAATACAAATAAAATTGATCAAAATATATCCATTACTTCGTGCTTCTCTGTCCAATAATTTCCTTTGAACACATATCCTTTGGATCTTGTATCAACATCTTCTTTTATCTCAAAGAACTTAGGAACATGAACCTCATTTCTTTATTCCATAATTCTTCTCTTCTCTCTTTACTTCTCCTCCATTCTTACTTTCTCATCTTGTCCAATCTCTTTCCAGCCATGTTCCAAGGCTGCGATGTCAGGTCTCAAACGTGAATCTGTGCAGGGTATTTGCTTAAATAATGAATGAGTCTAAATTACAAGTAAAATTTCTGTATTGAGATAGTTCGCTTGCATTTGTAAAGGGATATAATTATAAAAGTAATACGCCTCCTTGGTTGGCATAATCCTCTACCAAAGCAATTCGTTACCAACGTATAAGGCTGAATTATAAAAGCCACTAATCTAGTATCTGAGATTCTGATTGGAATCTCTCACTTCAGCCTAGACTTAAGAGAAGTTCTTTTAATTTAATAATATTGATTACTTTGCCTTCTCCATACTCTCTTAAATCCACCATACCAATATCTCCTGTCTGATGATTGATATATTTCAACTTTCCAACATGTTCAAAATACTTTTCACCAAATACCAGATTTTTAATATGCATATTCGGCATATCGAAAGTATAATGCTCATTAAATCGTTTTAAATAGATGTGAGATTTACCTACTATCGATATTTTTATATGGGTTCCCCCAAATCCTATAGATGCATCATTCTATGACCAAAACTTGAAGTCCTTTCCTTCACAATGCATAACGGATACTGGCGGATGATGTGACACTTACTCACATACAATACTGTAATCAGGCGTTAAGAACTCAAAGGTTTCACCTAAAAGTGGATTAAATGGTTTCTTTTGGCCATCTAATGTAGATGAACATCGAGACAATGTAAATGCAATTATGTGACACATTCTTTTGCAAGAATCCTCACATTAACTAGCTTTCTTAATTTAATCAAAATAAGCAAATTGCTGTACAATTAACTAGAGAACTGACATTGGCTAATGGAATATCACTTCAAATTTAATAATAAATTTTACAAGGAAATGGAATTCTGGTTAGATCCTTTCCAATGCAGGATTTAAGAAAAGGCCAGACATTGAATTTCTCTTTGGGATCCTATTTATAAGGCAAACAAGATCTTTCTGGTTCATCTGTTATGTATATTTTAGTGAACACAGGACTGTTCACAAGATTTCTCTAGTTTATTATGATGTATCTTACATATTTAATTGGTTATGTATGCTTGATTGATTCTAGAATACTTTTGAATGAGTTTCCTCTTTGAGGAGATTCAAATTCTTGCACCTTGATTTATATTTGTTTCGGAATTCCATTATTCGGGATTACACTCTGCATTTCATTAAAACTTTCGTATACACTATTGGCGTCATTCTCAAATCTCTCCTTTTCCTACTCTATTAAAGTAAATCCCAAAGTAAGAAATGTCTTTAAATTCTAACCAAGAGTGTGCAATTTAGTAATTAATTCATACTAAAATTTTGAGCAATTTATCTGAAGAGTATTCAAAGTTTCATCAAAGGCTGCAAAGGTAACCCATATTGTAGAAAGCAGATCATTGATTTGGCTTTCAAAATTCTAAACCTTGTTTTTTTGTGATTTCTCTTATGCAATTTATAATGCTTTAAACCAATCTACAAATTGGGATTGAGAATTGGCCTTTAATTTTAAATCATTAGTTCCTGTCTGTATCAAAATTTCCAAGGGATCATCTTCCACTGTGAAGATTCCAGATATCTTCAAACTCACTCGGCCTTCAACAGAACTGCCCTTTTACTCACAATAGGTTAGGATGTCATCGTAAAGAATAAAATACCGTGGTTACCATCTTTGAAAAATGTTAGTCCACTTCAATAGGTATCCTTCCATTAATAAATTATATATTTATATATATTATAAGTTTGATCATTCCTATTGGCTCAATAAGCCAATTAATTTTCAATTTTACTTTTAAAATCTAATCGCCATATCTTGCTTATAAATAAATTTAAATATTTTATAGTAAAAGACACTTTTCTTATAGTCCAAAGATTATTTTCAATATCCCTAAAAAATACATCTACTATCAATAGTATATCGAATTTATTTTAAGACTTTTAAAATATTAGAGAAATATTAAATAAAATTTATCTTCAGTTCAATGCTTAATCTACCTTTTGATAAATGGAGTTTAAAGTTTCACGATCCAGAATTCGAATCTTCGTATGAGGATCACTTGAACAAGATTAGACTGTTATCCTTTCGCATTCTAAACCTTACAATAAGTATAGCCGCCTTAATATGCCTTATAACCTTCGTTATTCAATAATAAACACTATTGCTATCCATAATGTTGACTTTGACATTGATGGGAAGTGTCACCTTATTGATATTAAGCAGAAAGATCTTGACATACTTAAAATCCATATTTTCACTCTATTATGTTTGGGCTATCACCACTAACATTCTTATTGCTTCTGCTGGCTTCTAAATGTAAATCACCACTATAATTTAGACCTAATTTTATATTCGGCTTCAACACTTGTTCTCTCGCTATTGTTACTATGCAATATAGTGATAACAAGCTTAAAATTGCATATACTATGATCACGCCCTTTGTGTTGATGGGGATTTTTGATGTATACAAGGTAGAAACACTAGCTTTTGTCTTTTTGACCATCTCGTGTACCATTATTATTGGAATTTGGGGGTACATGAATGAGTATACATCTAGACTAGCTTTTTCTCTGAATCTCATTTCTAATAAGCAAAAGTATTGATTCGTTGTAATATAGAGATTTGATCAATGAATTTGTGAATGATGCTATGTTTGCAGTAAGCTTAGACAATAGAAGTCGACAGTTTGTTCTAGAATTTCAGAATAATAGGTTTGTAGAACTAATGAATATAAAGGAAACAGAATAGATAAAGACATTTTTGAGATCGACATTTATTCTGTTGAAGTAGAATGAGAATTAAAATAAATAGAGAGACAGGAATTCAACAAAAGTGTTGAATTTGGAAGAAGTTTTGTTTCAAAGGATTCAGAGTTTTGAAAAATCGTTTAATTACAAAGAGCAAAAGGATGGCTTGTTAGAAATTTATTAACAAGATTTGATCAACAATGAAACCAAGAAGATGTGTTTATAAATCAGATTTCTTAATTTGGGCAAACCTATTATTATTGCCATTATAAAATCAGAATAAGTTCCCAAATTGATTCATAAATACGAAGGCTAGATTAAAGAATATCAAAAGGTCATAATAAGTATGTCTAATCAAATATTAAAAAAATAATCGAATCTTTATGAAGAGATGAAGAAAATTAGATTTGAAAATTAAAAGGAATAATAATAAATACTGCAATTATAATGTCTTAATTTATCAATTATGAATTACATTAGAAATTATATTTTATTTTTTTAGAAAAATAAAATTACTGAGATGAAGTTAAGTCTTTAAAATTGCAAATTTCATCAATATATCGCAATAATTAATTAATATTTTCAAGCTCTATCCTCTCATTATTCAATGAAATTTGCACTTCACAATTATGTAGATCAAAACTCCTCTATTAATATTAATATTAAATATCTCACTCAAATCTTAATTAATATATTTGATGAGTTGATTAGGAAGGATATCAAAAATAATCAGATAAATCTCAGGATAATTGAGGAATTCTAACAACATGATAATGAGAAAAAATAGCCTCCCTTAGAAACGGAAAATAACAAATAAAATGAACAACCTGTAAAAGAGTTCAAATTGGTTCAATTCACATTCTTCTTTTTAAGCGATGAACCCCTTAATTTAAAGAATCTCAACTTCAATAAGAGTACTTATAAAAACGATAACAATAATCCTTTTGAGGATGCTTAAATAATATCTGAAATCACGCATTTACTTTTAGATAACATCGGTCCTCATAGTAACATATCTATTAATCGATGTCAACTTACGTAGATGCCAACATTTTAAAATACTATTTAATTTATAATATATTCAGATTCATCCTCATTGGAGCCATCATATTATAAAGTTCGTGAGCAAATTTTATTTGATTGAAATCAATTTAATAAATTAACTTAGAAATCTGACATTAATCTTTTTGTTAAATCATTAAATACATAATTGTTTATTATACAGGATGGATCAAATCTCAACATCAATATAATTAAGTACCTTAATTAGTGATGACTTCAGAGTGCAAATACCTGTTAAAATCTAGTTTCCTCTTAAATGGTATATTTTCTAAAAGATTCCTCTATTTTTAATATGAAATTATATTTCTATTCTATGTTTATAAATTCTATTAATTAAATCCTTTTAAATTTTATTATGTATACCTCTAGCATTTATTATTTATAAATCTAATAAATTTTTATTGCATTATAATTTTATATTTTTTGCTTTATTTAGTAAAAGAATAATAGAAATATATTTATTTTCTAATTGATATGCTCATAGATTGAGAACAAATGTCAAATATTTTTTAGTAAATTAATTCAAGAATATTTATAATAGATATATGTTAATAAATTAAAATATTAGTAAATACTATTTACTAGTGAATGCTAATGAATTAGTTTGTGATTAGAATTTAATTATAAATGATTGGATATCTATAATGAAAGCAGTTTATATAAGTATATAAAGTAAAAATATCAAGTTGGTGAATAATTATCCCAAGGAGATATGTCATAATTGAGGGAATTTTCATTTTACAAGGTTTGATGGCGTGTGTTGGTTTTACTGACATATTTTGGTTTAGATTTGATTAGGAACGAATTCAATCGACTGGTTTCACCCATACAAAATATGATGCTTTTTCTGCATTTGGGCATTTATGATACAGTTCTCTATTAGAGTTATTTGATTCTTTCACAGTAAGATGAAGATCTCGGTTTGAATTTAACGGCTGTGTTCTAATCGATTGGGAAAAGAGGCTAAAGTTATTATCTGACAGTTGAAAACTTTTACATATATTTTAATTAATGGAAGATAGTGAATTGCAATAAACGATAGCAGGATAAAGAAAAAATTCACATATTGATGAAATATAGCATACTCGAACAACAGTAAAAAATTGATATAGAGGTAGTGGCAAAGATTGAATAAAAATGTTCTTTGTTTGATTTTGTTTTTAAATATAGTTGGAATAGTTTTATTGATCGTAGGGTATAATGATGAAATGATATTTGAGTAGAGGATGCTTGTATTCGCAGGGGATTCAAGGAGTCATTGCAATGTTCGTATTGGGGGGGATATGTCTTCTTCCTGGGATCTATGCTATGCATCACATCATAAAGGCTTGTAGAGCTAAAAACATAGACGAAAGGGATCGAGCTTTGGAGGATGTTCCAGAATGATATATATTCAATTAAAATCCAATATTACTTTTAATATTTATAACTTATGTTCATCTTGACTGTGCTAGAGGGAATGATCTTACTGTTTTATGTAGGATACTTGGTTCGAGAGTACTCGCAATAGCAAGTGCCTTTCTATGTAAAGTTGTTAACATACATCTCATGGATCCTTTCTTTTGGGATTGTGTTCATCATCCCCCACGATATCTATTATACTATGAATGATTATGGCGATGGCTATGATTATACGGTGTTATTATGGAAATGGATATATTGGGGCAACTTCATATTGTGTTGGTGAGAATGATTCATTTATTCGTTTTAGGCTAATATTACCAATTTGCTAGGAATATGAAGATGCCGGTGAATTCAATTGCAAAGACAAATTGATAAGATCTATTAAGAACAATTTAATTATCTATGCTTATTTTTTATTGTTTGGTTTAATCTTTATTGCCTACCTGGCCATATTCAACAAACTGGACTTTGACTCAATTTTAAAAGTCTTGGTTGCTTTAGCTTATGCTTTGTATATATTCATTTTATACTAAGTGGTATCCTCCTAGTCGTTATACTGTTGGGACATGGTTTAGTAGCTATCCCAAGAGAATATTGGAGGAAAGCACAGTATCAGAAATGCTTAAAGGCCCTCTATTTAGAAGCTGCCCAAATTAATCATGCTATCTAAGAACTATATACATAGTTATTCAATATGACTATTGAATTGATATAAAATAAACAAAGCAATCCGAACTAACAATGTCTGGACTATATTTTGAACGAAGTAAATAAATTTGTATTATCCAAGATTCCATATGAAATAATTGAAGATGCTTCTCATAAGATCTTGGACATCAGTGAAGTTAAATAATTATCATCCTTTTGTGAGATTAATAAGAAAGCCAAAAAGAAGGCTGCTGAATACAAGAGAGCTTAAACTAAATGGGAACATATCTGCAGTGAATGCTTTCTATTAGAAGATATGATTGATAATGAATTCAGTGTGCATTACAAAATTAGATCAACTCTTCGATATCCAAAATCTGGACAATTTGGTCACTACATTGATATATTATAATGGTTATGGTACACAAAGATAAAGAAAGCCTATCTATTATCTTTGTGTGTGATATTCTCAATATTATCTAGCATTGTAATATTGTCAGAGATATCATGCTTTACTGAATTTGACTTCAATATTCTGAGTAGAATAATCAATATCAATGGATTCATGCATACTTAAATATCAATCTTAATACCTTTGATGTATATATCTTTTTGTGCTTTTTATGGACTATTTCACATTAACTTTGCTGGAATGTATGGCTTTTATAATCACTAATAAACCGATGCTCCAAGCTTGATGTTTGGTTCAATGTAAATATTATGTTATTAACATTGCTAGTAATTTTTCAAGAGTATCTTTTCCGTTGACTTTTAATTTCCTACAAATGATACATATTTAAGGCACTCCTTTTGAAGATGTGGTTGGCAATATGGATACTAGTTCCGTGTTAGGGATGTCATTCTCTTATTCATTGCCTATACTATTGATTATGGTTTCGATTTTCAATTTCTTTGAAGTCTACGATAAAATACTGTAAGTGGTAGGATTGCCTTAATTCAAATTCTCGTAAACTTAGTTTAACAGTGAGGAGGGAGAGCGATTGATTTGCAAGGCGAGAGTGAAGAGAGAGAGAGATGTATTGAATAAGGTTGGCATAAAATTTTTGGATTAATGTGAAATGCGGGAATTGGATAGCAGAATGATTTAATTTGTATGATAATTATTAAATGTCTCAATAATTTGTTGGAATAAATGGAGAATAGACAGGTCTTGGGTTTACCAATAGGGATTAAGGAGCCAAAGTAGAAGAAGATCAAGGTTTGATTGACTTCAAAATTATAACAAATAATGGGAATCACGAGAGAATGAAGATGTTAATAGACCTAAAAAATATATTCGCTCGTTAACTTCCTAAGATGCCTAAGGAATATATTGTTAGACTCGTATTTGATAGAAATCATGAATCCATGTGCATTGTCAAAGTATGTGATTGTGTACTATGAAGGATGATACAAAAGTGATAGGAGGAATCTGTTACAGAAAGTATCCCACTTAAAGATTTGCTGAAATAGCATTTCTGGCGATTACAGCCAACTTGTAAGTCAAGGGATATGGAACAAGATTGATGAACAAATTCAAAGAACATATACAAAAATAGGATGTTGAATATTTGCTGACTTATGCAGACAACTACGCTATTGGATATTTCAGAAAATAAGGATTCTATTAGGAAATAAAAATGAATCCAGACAGATGGAAAGGATTCATCAAGGATTATGATGGAGGAACGTTGATGGAATGTTATGTGCATCCTAGTATTGATTATGGGAACATTAGTGATCTGATTAGAGAATAAAAGTAGGTATTGCATTTCATAATATTAAGCTCATGATAGACATGATCAAGAAATTAACATTGAATGATCGAGTATATCCTGGCATTGAGAAGCAGAACTACAAAATGGAAACTTCCAATGGAGATAGACCTGCAGTCAAACCAGAAAGTGTGTAAGGTATTATGGAGAGTGGCTGGACAATTGAGGATTACAATGAATTGAAAAAGTAAAAGGAAAAGACTTTTATGATCTCATGCTAGTAGATCATAGACACCATGAAAAAACATAAATCTGCTTGGCCATTCCTTGAACCTGTCAATAAGGACGATGTACCTGATTATTATGATGTGATTACTGATCCAATTGATATTAAGACTATTGAAAAGAAATTACAGAACAATTAGTATACTTCCAAAGACCTCTTTATCAAGGATGTAAAGAGGATCTTCATCAATTGCAGAAATTACAATCAACCGGATACGATATACTATAAATGTGCGAATGAATTGGAGAGAACCATTGATGATTACCTTAAAAAGTTGAAAGATGAATCTTAAATACCAGGTGTCAGCAAGAAGATAAAGAAGACAAATAATAAATGAATGTTGTTATTTATTTATTATATTTTTGGAAACAAATAATCAAATTTAATTGAAGTGTTAATTTAGCAAAGCTATCACTTTATTGCAAAAATCCATGAAAACAACAGGGTGTCCTCTGCACAATTAAAAGTCAATCATATGATCGTTATTATTAGTTGGCATCTATGTTTATATTGATTATTTATTACCTTATAAATTTAGATATTAAATATAATCTCTTTGGCTGAATATTTATTTTCCTTAATTTTTGGTTTCTTGCCATCATCCTTAAAAGTCAGAGAAGCCAAATCATTTTTTGATCCAGTCTCTTCCACTTCTTTTTGGAATTCATTGAACAACTCCATACTCGAATTATACTTTGTCATCTTAATGAGATTCTTATGATAACATTTCAACTTGTAATCAGGACTCTTAATCTTAATAACAGTATTAAATTTCTCTAGACAAGTGTAAATAGCATTTACAATTTATCTGGCTTGATAAGGGTAAACAATAGCCATTATGTCTTTTGGTAATTCCTTGCCATAATCATAAGGCTGAGGCTTCTGAATTTCGTTCAATAGGCAATTATTAAATGATTGTCCTTCAATTTGTGGAATTTGAGGATTGAAGATTAGATCATGCATAGTTAAATTGTGCAGAGTCATGGGAGTGGAAGATTCAACTCCTAATTATCCCAAAAGCAAATCATAAATGACCACAAATGATTTGTCTTCCCTTTTTCTGATACTCTTCTGAATTTGAGTTTGTGTCATACCTCTGAAGTTGACTGTTTACAATTGCATTAATTTCTCAAAGACATCTTCATTGATTTATCTACGTCCTTCATCCAATTTGAATGGTATTTGGAGATAAAAGGGAACTTAAGTGCTTCTCATGTATGGATGAAGATGAATCTCATGGAATTTGATTCTCTTCAATGGATCTGGAGTGAGCATTCTATTTATGAGGTCTCTCACTTGAGGACTGAAACTACTTGGGATGGTATAATCGGCACTTTTGATTTTTTTAAAGAGAGCTTGAGTAGTTTCTTCATCAAAGGGTAAGAACCCTGCAAGTAATGCATACAAAATGACTCCACAACTCCACACATCAGCATCAGAACCACAATAAGTCTTTCCTGATATAACTTCAGGTGCTGCATAATTTGGAGAACCGCAAGAGGTCTTTAAATACTTACCATCTTTCATTAGGTTACTTAATCCAAAGTCTGCTATTTTGACAACGTAATTATGAGTCATCAAGATGTTCTCAGGTTTAAGATCTCGGTGAGCTACTAAATTATTATGACAATATTCCACTCCGCTTAATATTTACAGGAAAAAATTGCGAGCCTCACTCTCAGGCAATTTACCTCTTTGGGCTATTAAGTCAAATAACTCTCCTCTTTCTGCATATTCCATTACTACGAATATATCCCCTGGAGTGTCCAATACTTCGTATAGTTTAATCACATTAGGATGATTGAAATATCTAAGCAACCTTATTTCTCTTCTTATCTTAGTACCCATTCTTGAGTTTTTCATCTTCCTTTTATTTATGATTTTGATGGCTACTTATGTATTGGTAATATTATGTTTAGCCACTAATCTATTTATTAATTCTTACGTTTGACTTTTCCAAATGCACCTACACCCAATGTTTTACCTATTATGTAATGTTCTATTTATAATGGAGCCTATCCTTATGATTACATGTTATTATTATATTAATTTAAATGAAATTAGATATTAATTGTTATGAAGATGATGATATTATGAATCAATTGAATGCTCATCTCATTATTTATCGTCAGCTCCGAAAATGGATCGCTGATTTCCCAGGGTTTTAGATTAAATGAAAAAGGAATAAATAATATCATAAGTAATCCAAAAAGACTAAAAATAAATAAAACATAACTCTTAATGATTTTTAACTTGTCACAAAAAATTAGGATAGGGAGGTTTTTGCAGTTTTTTTGAGAAGGTCTAACTCAAAGTAATTCAAGAGATGTATGAATTGAAAGTAATATTATTTATTGTAATTAGAAAATTAAATAGCTCTCGGACACAAATCAAGAAAAATTATTAACCAGAGAATTGGATGCTTTAATTTCATGTGAATCTAATTTCATAGTATAATTTTATGGTGTATTTTATTCTCAAGGTTATACTTGTATTCGGCTAGAATATATGAATTTAGGATCCTTGGATAGGATATTGCAAAAGGATGGACTGATCAAAGACCCCATGATGATGATAACTTATAAAATTTTATGAGAACTTGATTAATTGCATTATAAACACAAAATTATCCAGATATCAAACCACACTTAATATATTGGTAAATTCTGAATGTAACATAAAAATTGCTGATTCTGGTATTTGCCAAACAGAATCAACTGGATAATATTTGAATACTTATATTGGCACAGCCATATATATGTAGGCTGAAAGGTTACAGTCTATGAATTATGGAATGGATGCCGATATTTGGAGTTTAGGTATCATGCTCATAGAATCTTTAAGTGGACAGCAAACCTTTAAGTATTGCTAATTAATTAAACAAGAAAAAGAATTACTATTAGATTCAATAAATGAAACAAATCTTAGAATTATTGCAAAGTAAACCAATGAAAATGACTAAAAATATAATGAATAAGTATTTCATTAATGGTTAAGGTTAAAATTCAAATAATGAGTAATTAAATATCTTCTATGCAATCATTTATTTATATTAATTAAAAATCTTTAAAATTTTATTTGAATTCATTTATAAGGTGATTAATATTAAATAGATGATGTGCTGCATTCATTCTATTTTATCATATGTAATAATCTATAAAATAATTAAAAACAGAAAGATATAATGATAACCATTCTAATGTTACAATTTTTCAATATATTACACTTAGTCTAATTATCAATAACATAACGTAATAATTGGATTTAGATTCTCAAAGAAAATATCGATTTAATATCGATCACTTACGAATCTTTGTTAATTGCAATAAAATAAATGGAAAAAAAATTGATTTGTGAAGATTTTTGCCTTATAAACTATAGTTTTAGGATTGTAAATCAATGAATCAAATACTCAATAATAGAATTAAATAAAACTTAAAAATATAATAAAGACTAGACTAATTAAACATGAGATTTAGGTTTAGATAATTCTCTTTGGGAATGTGATGTGCCACTAAATATATAATTAGTCGTTAATTTTTAAATAATATTATGGATTGGAAGACTGAGAAGGCTCTTTTAGAGTAGGAAAACGAACTGTTGGAAATGTAGTTAAAAGAGTTAAGAGAAAGGGAAGATTCTTATAAGATATTTAACGAATCGATGCTCAATGCCTACAATTCCATGCAAAATGATGTTCAGAAATAAAATGTAAAGGTTTTTTATTATGTTAATTCAGAGCATTATTCATAAGCAATTACAACAAAATTTGGAACAATTTTCTCAAGATTTAATTGAATCCAGAAATAGAAATAATACTATGCTGCAACAAATGGAGAAAGAAAATAGAAACCTAAAGGATTACTTAGAATTATTAGAATATCAAATTTAGGAATAATAGTAGGAGCAAATGAGAGAATTATAAGAGTTTTAATCACTATTACCTATTTCTCAAGAATAAAATGAGTCAGCTATAAAGATGGAACAAAAAAAGAAAAAAAAGGAAGACAAAGAAAATTGTAAACCAGAACGAGGAGGAGGGTGTATAATATCACGAAAGCCAAAAAATGAAACAGTTTTAGAAAAAGAATTGAACGTAAGCAATGTATTGAATTGTAAAAATTCTAACTTATTGGAAATCTCCTAAATGGATTGGCTGGATTAATCATCTCCAATCGATCTATTTAAACAATACTAGTTAAATTAAAGAGGCAGAGATAATTCAAATCATTCCCAAAGAATGCAGCCTTAGCTTTCAAAACGAGAAATTGTACATTAAAGGATAAGTGATGACTCTATTAGTCCTTCTTATGTTAGTGAGCGAAAATCAAGTAATAACATCACAACAAATGGGAAAAGATGGAACTAGGAATTTAAATTAATAACCTCAAGTTAATTGATGTAAAGGGATAATATAAAGAAAGAAAATCAAATGAAATTTGAGAAGAAATCTCTAGATGAGTTTACTAGATAACTAAATTCATTCAAATCAGCTGAAAGTCTCTCTTAGGCCTACAGGAGAGGTTAATTATCTTGAATATTATTTTAATTTAAGTAAATGAATATTATATTATGATAATATCCAGTTTTAGATTCTATTTGTTAGGGATTTCAGTAATAATCTCTTAAGATGAATAGGATTAGAAATTGTGATTAAGAGAATATAATCTTATTATTTATGTCTAGATATTTATTATTAAAATATAATTTCAATGGTTGAAAGGTGGGATATTGCAAGATTTTAAAATGATCATCCTAATAGTTTTGATAAATTAGGTTAGTAATTCATAGATGAAATCCAAATAAACATAAGGGAAATAAATGATCTGTTCTGTTAAAGATAGTTTTCTAAATCATTAAACAATTTTACTGATATCTCTTGTTAAAGCAAGTTCTATTTTATTACTATTTAAGGAAAGTCTCTGCATTATCATTAGGTGAGGCTGCAAATAATTTAAAAACATTTTTAGACAAATATATGGAAGTGGTAGAAGGAATTATACAATAAGGAGATAATTTTGATTACGAATAAGAGCGAAGTGCAGCTTTTTCATTGATTAGCTTGATGGAGATTGCAAGAGATACGATTAATGATTGGTAAATTTTTAGAAATTAGCCTTAATTGCCAGATTTGTTTGCAAAAGAAAGTAATAAATTACATAAATTAATTAGTCAAATAATTAAGAGACACTTATAATGACTTACCAAATCAAGATTGTTAAATTTGTTAACTTTGTTCTTTTTGTTAACTTATATGATGAGTTTAATTTCATTTAATAAATTTCTTCTTTCATTCAATATCTCGCCATAATGTTTGTATATATAAAGATATTATCGAATATTTTTATATAATCAGATATTATTTAAATCTTTAGTATGACATTGTTGGTATTTTATGTACTTTTATAAAGATTCTTATGATATTCCATTTTCATGAAAGCCAAATGCAATCTAATTTCTTAAATAAAACATATCCAATTGACTACAAATTCAGAACTCAAATGATTATTAAGAATAATAATCATAGATTTGAGTAAATAACCAATAGTTTACTGATTACAGGGATTAAAATATATCATATCAATTAAATTAAGGAGTTAATTTTTATTAATTATTAATGGAATTGCAACTTAAAATACTTACTATATTTTATATTAAATTCAGACTTAAAGCTAGGACAAAGTGATTGGTTATTAATTTAGTTTATTTATTGATACAAAACGATTTATTATTAATTTATTGTTATTTAAAGTGTGATGAACGACTTTATTAAAATCGTAGAAAAAGAAGTAAAATCTGCTACAGATTAGATAGAAATAGAATCATTCATCAGAAAATTTATTTATAACTATTATCAAACAAACTAATTGGTTGATTAATTAGCAAGAGATTGTGTATATGAAAAAATCAATTCAGATAATTCAATAGTTCTACAAGAAGGAATCTATTTCATTATTGCTGGCTAGTATTAATTACCAAAAAGATATATCAAACTACCGAATTTCTTAGTCATTCCAGCACATGAAAAAGCTATTATTTTTGCTCAATCTGATATTCATTTTTTGTCAGTCAAAACAAATTTTAGTTAATGTCTAAGTCAACTAAAGGAGTCAAGAGCGGATATAATTATTGATTTTTTAAGAAAAACCCTCTTCCCGAATTTTCCTCGGAATAGCATTGAAAGAATCTCAAAACATTTTTTTTTGATATCTCTCCCTTTTAAACATGTGATCTATAAGGAAAATGAAGAGAGCAAGTTTGTGTACTTGATTAGAGAAGGAGAAATCAAAGTAACTTGATATTGTAAATTCATAGCTTCAAAGAGATAAAAAATAGTTAAAAATATTAGTAGAAAATTAAATATTTGGAGAATATGAAGTTTTTTTTAATAGAGTAAGGTTTATAAAAGCAGTGAGTAATTCTACAGTGTCACTCTTAGTGATAAAAGCAGAAATAGTACATAATCATATAATATATAGAGTTTTTAACTTTGCTAAAAGAATATCCAATTTTAAAGTAGCGGTTGTTATGCTAAAGTGTAGTGAGATATGAACAGATATATTCTCAACCAAACTAATTTGAAAAAAGCAAAAACAGGAAATAAAATAATAGTTTATTAAAGAGATAGAAAAAAGCATTAAGAAGTCTTTCTCCAAAACAAGATTGTATATAGATGTTTGAAATGTCATAATAAATTTAAAAAGAAAGAGTGAGAACTGGATACAAAGCTGTTCCTTTATTTTTTAATAATAGATTATCATTAGTTGACAAATGTACGACTACTGTATAATCTCCTCAAAATTCAACAGTAAAAATTTCTATTTATTATTTTAAAGAGGAGAAAATTAGAGACTAATAATAGTGAAGTGTAATTAAGATCTTAGAGTCCAGCAACTAGCCAGAAAGTCTCAAAAATAATCTCAAGTAAGCATAATATGTTCAGATAACTACCAAGCAGAGAATTCTTATTATAAAATTTTGTAAATTAATCGAAACCTTAATTTTGATTCTATAAAATTAATTTTATATAAATATTTTAATTTTATATTGACTTATACGTTTTAATTTTTCATTGTAATAATTTTTAGTTAGACACTTTTAGAGATAGTAAAATATAGAATAAGATTCAAATCAATAATTCTAACTTGATTTAATTGTAAAGAATTGACCCTTTCGTATCATAAATTGGCTATATTTCTTTTTCTTGAAGAGTCATCCCCTCCATCTTCATTAACTTTATGCTCAACTTCATTAAAAGGAGTATAAAGTTTAAGAATGGTGTTATCCTTCCTTCCTAAACCACCTTAGGAAAGACGTTGAATCTATTTGTAATTAATTTTTCCAATGAATAAAATGTCTACTAATTCCACCAATCCTTTCCGTTATTTTTGATTGTTTTCATAGCCAGATAGAGTTGGATTATGAATTTAAGATTTAGATTCTCAAAATAATACAGGTTTTCACTTTTGATGTTAGAAACTACAATCCTGTAATAGTTATTGTAGTAATTTTAGAGATAAGTGTTCAGTAGACTCAATTCCTCTGTTTATTTTGAATAGAAATCGTATTCAGCCTAGCCAATATTTCGACTGATAACTTTGTTATTTAACAAATTTTCAAATACAGTTTAAGTCTGGCCTATTAAAGTCATGTAAGATTCATTGACTTAAGATTCTTATGTAACACACTCCAAAATCAAACCAACTTCAGCTTTTCTTATTTTTCTTGATGATTCCTTCTTAGTTAATGCACAAACCCCCATAATTTTATTTATATTTAATATATATTTAAAATGTACTTATAAATCAAAAAAACATCTTATTCGAAAAGTAAGAATTAAACAGTATTAGCCATTCGGATCCTCTTAAATAAATAATATAAATTTTAGGCATATAAATTATCAATTGATTTCAATTGTATTATATTTGATTTATACTTTAAAATACTTTAATCTATAATAATTCAATCTAATTCAATTTGCCTTTGAAATGTAAAGAAGAAAGATAGTAATAAGTCTATTCCTCCAATATATTGATTGAATTTACCAAAATAAACCAATTAAAAGAATAAAACTAGAAGATGATTCACTTAACATTATACTATTATTCTTCCATTTATCTGTAGTATTCTGTAGCAATCATCAGAATTGACTTTGTTTTATCGATCTCATTCCTCATTCACAAATTCAAATCAAGGCCTCCTTCTTCGTCTGTTAATCGAAACTTTTATAAATAAATTTAATCAAATAAACAATTAATACGATATTATTTTGAAGATTAATTATTTAATAAAATTTATCAAAATTATGATTTATTTCTGGATTAGTAAATATTCTCAATATATTACTTGAGTACTTGACGCCAATTTAAAATAGTCTTCAATTTCCTTTATTATGAATTCCAATTTGCTCATATACTTATAATTACTTTTTGTTATCCCTAGTAATTATTAATATCCAATTAAATTTGCAGCATTGCTCATAAGATATATAGAGCAATTGTCAGAGCAATATTTTAACTTAATTAAAGAGCTTAACTTTATGAATAAGGAAAATATTAATTTAATCGATAATATATGTAAAGAAGTGCAATAAAATAAAAAAATATTCTTTTTAGAATTATTTTAAATAAAATAAGAGTTAATTAAAATGGTTCTAGGGCAAGTGTTTTCTTTTTTTTCTCAGCAGGTAATGTTTATTTGGCTTTTGGTGTTTATTACACCCCTTTTTGTATTTTTGGCTAGTGTAATGGCAAAAGGTCTACAAATTCTTTATCAAATGTCAATAAATAGATAATCATTAATTTATAAGTACTTGGGAGATGTAAGTTGGTTGTTCCCATTTAAAGTAAGAAATACTTAATAGTGATGTAGCAAAATGAATAAGAATTTAAACTAGTACACATTGTATTATTGGCAGTGCTAATTGGTTTAGTTTCATTAATTATTCTTGGAGGAGTAATGTTATAAAATTAGACGGAAAAACAGAGAATAATTGAAAAAAAGGAAAGGAAAGAAGAAAAAACTAAAAAAAAAGTGGTTAGCGAATGAAGAATTTGTATATTTATTTGTATAGACATACGTAATTTTAATGTAGATGGAATGCTTAAAATAAATATTAAATAGTTGTTAATATTTAACAATTCATTCTATTCAAGAATATATCTTAAAATCCATCTAAATATTGTAACCAAATATAGGGAATATAGTAAGCACATTTTATCAATATTAAATTATACGAAATATGATTAATTCCTTTAGGATTGATATGTGGTATTATTTTACGATTCTTTATTTGCAACTTTTTTAAGATTCCTTCAAAAATCATCTTAGCTATGAAGGTGAATCTAAAAATTATTTGAATCAATGAATTAATTACAATAATTATAATAATCAATTTATTTGTCTCCCTACTAATTTTATGTTAATTGGCTTATATTTAACCATATAAGCAATCCAGCTTTTTCTATTGAACTCTACTTATTTTTTTTAAATTTATCCTTCTGCAGCATTTTATTTCTACATTTTTCTTACATCTATTCTTAACTGCTCTGAAATTTTATTGCTTTTTGAACTATCAATATTACGAGAATATATTGGAATATCTTATAGTAAATCTAATCCTAATTCTTAAGGGTGCAACATAACAATCCCATCCACTATGATCACTGCTATTGAAACTTTAGCCTCTATTGTTTTCTCTTATAGTTAATTAGTTTCCATATATGGTTGGCTCAGTTTCATAAACACAGCGTTTTAAGGTCTGAATTATATGTCATACTAATAATACATCCTATTAATGCCTGTATCATTAGGATAATCTTATACTATGATTTCCAAGCAAGACTTTATAAAATTATCAATGACATTCCAATCTGGATTCTCAATAAATAAACCATATTATAAGTTATCATTTCTTTCTAATTAAAATTAAACACTTTTTCTTATCAGCATTTGAGAATTTTCCTCTATTGCTGCTATGACTCTCTTTGATTAATCTTTTAAAAAGTTATCTTCTATATTCCTATGTGTTTCTTTATATTAGGATAAGCTTTCGATTAGTTAATCATCCTCTGAATTTAATGCAGTATAAAAATCTTGTTCAACCAATTCACTATAAAGATCATCTGTTTCTTTTGATTCTGGCATAAAACGACAATACACTTTAAAATCTGTTTGAAAATTAGATAACTTATAATTTTAAAATTCCTTCAGCTAATTTATGACTTATCTAACTGCATTCTTATCATCAAGAACAGATAGCAAGCAAAACATGATAAAATTGAAAGAAAATGGAAATTTGAATTATGAATTCTTTTGATGATATGGGAAATTGCATTCTGGTAGAAGAGCAATTGTTTTTAAAGTAAATGGCAATGATTTTAACTATTTATTGATTTATTCCAATTCTTTTGGATTGCATATCTTCTCATAAAAATACAGTTAATTTTTGTCATTAATTTAGTCTGCCTTGTTAATAATTTAAACTCTTTAGCCTGCTTTTACAATAAATGAACACAACTTTTCGTATCCCATACCTGAAATTCCTATAGGAATTACAACAATACTAGTTGATAATTAATTAGTAATAATATTATTTTATTATTCTTATTGATAATAGACATTTTACCGAATAGATTTTAAGATCTAAGAGGATAATTGGGAAAAATGATTTCTGTTTTTAATAGCTTCTGGATTTTCCAACATCAAATCTGTGTATTTTTTATAAAATTCAAAATCCTAATCATTTAAATTGAATTGAGTTAAGTATTTATAAGGTTCATCCTTTTAATTTTACTTTTCTTTATTAAATAATATTGATTTGAATTGATTTAGAATTGAGTATTATCGATATGGAATGAAACAACATCCAAGAAATGTATTATCTCTCCAAAAATATAAGGTTTTACCTTTATAATAGACATGAAATTATTCAATGGGTTGATTATAAATTTAATAAAAATGTTATTGTAATTTACTTGATGATGTAAATTAAGTTTAAGCAGCAACTAGTTTGTAATGATTTAGAAAGTTCTTAACTGTAATTGGATCGACCATTCTCTAGTTTGAATAATGCTCAACTATAGCAAACCACTCAATCTATTTTTTAAGGTTGTAGCTACCTATTAAACTTCTATTCATCAAATCTTGAATAAAATTATTCTACTATTTTATTGGCATCCTATTGAAAAAGCTAAAAAATTAATAGGCTGCTTGCCTAGGTCTCTCATGCATTGGTTCTTAATATAAATGAATATCTTTTTCATTATAACAAACAATAGTTTGTGTTCCAGAGGAGATGCAAAAAGAATCTAATTCAGGACAAAAGCTAATGCAAATTGTACTTGAATTGTGTTGTATTTCATAAATAGTAAAGGAATCTTTGAGATTTTAAGTTATAAAATTATAAACCTGATCTTCATTTTTTAAATTAATCTCATTCAATTCTGGAGCGAAAGGTACACCCATAGTAGCTAAATAATTATGAATTATACCAATTGCAGTTTAGACAGACTAATTTTAGACTTTCTAAATAAAGGAATTGCATGTATGCAAATGTTTGGATAAGAAGTTATTATCAAGGACTCTTTTTTAAGTGAAATTGGAGAATACAGGATCAATTTCTAAAACATTAATATTCTATAAAAAATTCACTTTATACGATAGTATTTCAACCTCATTATGTTTCGAAAATTCTTCAAGGCTTATGATTATGATAACTATTTTTACAGATTATAAGCACTTAATTATGACATTAAAATTATGTGTTAAATATATTATTAATAAATGAAAGTATTTAAATAATAGTTGATTATACTTTTTATAGGATAGTATCAATAATCATAAGAATTTGCTTTTTTTAATAATTTAATCTAAATTCAAGAATCTTTCTATAAGGTATTAATCTTAATCAATTTTCATCATCTGAACACCCAGGAAATGGAATTCTATCTTTGTAATTTTGAGCACAATACCACTCAGTTATGCATTATGAAGGTCTACAGCATTTTACCATGCTTTTCCACAGCTGGTTCTATCATTTGCTTAAAATTTGAAATGCATTGCAAATTGCCATTTCAATATCCTATGTATTTGGTATTTATATCGAGGATTAAGGAATATTCAATTTTAGAAGGGATTAATCTAAAATAAGGATTGAAGATTGTACTGTTTTATGAGGCTAGAGAGAAGGTGCTTAGAGATACTAGACAGTTGATTGTAAACAAGAGAACTATTTTCAATTTCATTTAAGTTATTAAAATAAGTTAACATAAAAGTAGTTAAACTAAATTTGGAATCAAAAATTGTGGTTTTCATCGTGAAATCCAGAAGATTAAACAGAGAATATCATAGGATTCTATTCTTTATCTAAATATTCTAGATCTTTTCGTGGATCATCAATATGGGGAGCAACAAACAAATTTATGTCACTCTTTTCTTCGAAGACTTTGAATTGTGATGGATTTGATTCTCCTTTGGAAGGCTTCTTATTGAAATTAATAATGAAGGGATGTTTCAGTAATTTTCTTGCTTACCAACGCTTTTTATGATCAAACTATAGACATTTATTTAAAAAATCCTTAAGTTGATCAGATATATTATTTGGAATAGGAGGTGAACATTGTTTCGATGAAATAGTTAATAATGCCTGCATGGGGGATTAGAATTTTCCCCAAGGAGGTTCACTTGTTAGCATTTCAATGATAGTACACCCTAGACTCCAAATGTCTGAGTATCTTCCAGTCTCTTATTAATTGATTACTTCAGGAGCCATCCAATTTGGAGTTCCCTTGAGAGAATATGCACTTTGGCCTATGATACTGCAACCGAAATCTGCCAATTTGCATACTCCTTTAGTATCCACAATTATATTGGCTCCTTTGATGTCTCTGTGAATGATTCCTTTGTGGTGCAAATAGAATAAACCGTGTAGAATGTCAGTGACATATTTCTGGATGATCGATTCTGAGAGTTTGGATTTGAATTTGCGCATCATTTGAGCAATCGAACCTCCTTGGAATAGAATAGAAGACATAGTTACCTCCGACGAATTCAAGGAGAATACTTAAATTCTTGTCATCTTCTTCACAACCATAATATTCAACGATATTCTTGTGCTTAAGTTAGCTAAGTATTTAAATTTCTTAACGAAAGGACTCTAGACTCTCTTTGTCTACATAGCCTAAGGCAATTTGTTTTACAGCTAAAATTCTGCCGGAATTGATGTCCATACATTTGAAGACTCTTCCGAATGAGCCTTGACCTATCAATTCCCCCTTTTTCCATTTGATTGTCTTGGATTATCGAACATGATGTATTGGTTATTCAGATTCTGAGCCATAGCCATCGGAGTTATTTTGCACTAAAATCTTTGATCTGTGTTATGAGAGTGATCCTGAGTTTTATTGTTGATAGACTTTGGAATCCTTGCTTCTGAAATATTTGCAAAACCTCGATATTTATTAACCCATATTAATTAAAAATGAGCAAAGCCGAAGACGACTATGATTATTTATTTAAAGTGGTGCTTTCAGGTAAAAGAGTTCATTAATTTCAAAATAGGGGACTCCGGAGTTGGGAAGTCCAATCTGCTACTGAGATTTACAAAAAACCAATTTAATCCAGATTCCAAAACTACTATCGGCGTTGAATTTGCTACTCGATCAATTTCAATCTCTGGGAAGATCATCAAGGCCCAGATTTGGGATACAGCAGGACAGGTAAAGTGCCTTAAAGAGAACTTAGGAACGCTATCGAGCCATTACTTCTGCGTATTACAGAGGAGCAATTGGGGCTGTACTAGTATATGATATAACAAACAAACAAAGTTTCGAATCTGTGGAAAGGTGGATATAGGAAGTGAGGGAGAATGCAGACAAAGATATTGTGATAATGATCATTGGAAACAAATCCGATTTAAAACATTTGAGAGCAATAAGAACAGAGTCTGGCCAGGATTTGGCTCAAATGTACAAGGTCGCATTTATGGAAGCTAGTGCTCAAGATGGTACCAATGTAGACTAAGCATTTACACAAATTATACAATGTTTTAAATTCTATATAAAATAGAAATTTATCAGAATCTAACAAAACAGTTGTAAAAGTATGATCAGATGTCACATTTGCAAGGGGAGAAATTAGATTTAGAAATAACAACCTCTGGGAATAAAAAGTAAGGGTGTTGTTGAAATATAATATATTTTTGTTTTGTTTTAATATTATATTATGAATTCTTTGCTCTAAGTATACATTCACATAGACATGGACGCTTATTATGCATAGGCAGAGTAAAAACTGTTGAACATCCCTGAAGATCAACCAGTTTGTGCCAGATAATGGAATAGCTTAATCGCTATTAATTATCCCGCCAGAGATGCAGGGATCAAAAGAGGAATGTTGAGTGAAGAGGCCATTAAACTATGTCCGAATGTGATGTTGCCTCATGTGGAAACATTCAAAGTGATCGATGGCAAGATGGTATTCTCCACTCTCAAAGACAAATACATTTAACATAATCAATATGAAGAGAAAGTGAGTCTCAGATACTATAGACAAGAAAGCAAGTTGATCTTCACAACCATTAAAAGGTTTTGCAATTGTGTTGAAAAGGGAGGAACAGATGAAGGGTACATCTAGGTTAGTGAGAAAGAACTTGAAGACATAGAGGCACAACAATTCTACGGTCATTTAATGAAAGAATTGCCTGAAGACTATCAATTAACAGAATAGGATCATCTCTTAAGGAGAGCATCCCTATTATGTTAGAATATAAGAGATGCCATCTACACAGAAACCAAGTATAAATGTAGTGCAGGAATTTCTTTCAATAAAATGTTAGCCAAATTAGCATCAGCCACCAACAAACCCAACAAATAGACTATCATCTTGGAATGTATGCTCCCTGAATGTATATCTAATATCGGCATCAATAAAATTAGAGGATTCGGAGGGAAAGTACAAGAAGCACTTCTTGAAAGTGGACTAAAAACTGTTGGATAAGCGTAGACTCTATCCATTTATGAACTTTAATCTTTGTTTGGAGATAAGGCTCAATATATCTATGATAAATTGAGAGGATATGATGATGAAATTGTCAAAAAAGAAGTAGATCTGAAAAACAAGTCTATCTTGTCCTTAAAAAATATTAAGAAGACCTCCTCAAGAGAAGTCATTATCCAATCTCTAGAACTCATACTTCACGATATTACAATGAGAGTAACTGATTACTATGAGGATTCCAATCTAGTACCTTCAGTTCTAGTTATACATTATCACAATGTTGAAAAGGGATCACATTAAAAAAGCGAACCCATTTATCTTACTCTGCCCATCGAAAGCTTCAGGTTGACCATAGAGGAAAGAGTTCATTCCATCTTGAATCAAATCCAGGACAATGAAATGTTCCCCTTGATTCATATTGGCATCAGTTGCAGATATTTTAAGCCTATGATTCAAGGCATTCAGAATCCCATTACCATGTTCTTTAAGAAGATCTTAGAACAGTAGGAGTACGAGAAATAAGCAAAGTTGGCAGAAATGCAAGGAAAAATGATCTCTCCTGATGATTATTATAGTTGTTCGATTTGTGGACAGGAGATTATGAAGAAGGACAAGGAATCTCATGATGATTTTCATATTGCTGAGAATTTGGATAAGGAAATGAATCCCAAGAAAAGAAAGTACAAGAGTCTACAATAAACTAATAGTAATTCGTAAAGTAATGTAAATTCCAAATCAAAAAGTAAATAACAAGGTTTAACGTCAATTTTATAATTCTTAAAAAAATAATGATACTTTTTTTTAATGATATTTATTATGTATGCTAAAATTTGATAAACATCACCATCCTAAATATTTACTCAATTATTAAAATATGGACAATAACGAAGAACATTATGAAGTAGAATATGTCTTCGGTAAGAGATTAGATAAAGGGAATGTGGTCGATTATGCAGTCAAATGGCTTGGATACGACAAAAAGCATCATACTTGGGAACCCATGTCTAGTTTCAGTGCTGCCTCTTTGCTTTTAATTGGGTAACCATTACTTTATCTATATTTTCTATAGTCGATTCGAAAGATATTTGGCCTATAAAAATTATTACAAATTGATAGCGAAGAAAGTAGAAAAAGCCAAACAACCTAAAAAACCAGAGGAACCCATAAGAGTACATATTAGAAACAGATTCACTCAAGTCTAAATCAAAGAGGCCGAAATTATAAACATCGAGTTAGATACTGATGAAATTGTTTAGAAAAAGGAGACCTTCTAAATCAATGATGATGATGATGATGTTCAAATAGTAAGTGTCAGTTTCAAACCTATTAAACAAAGTGAGTCCAAGGATCTAAACAAGTTCAAAGTGTAGAAAGTATCACAAACTCTTGATTTCAATCGAATGATGCACATAAGGCAATAACAGCTGAACCCAATTAAAATTAACACCTATAAAAGTAAATACAAGGTAGAAAAGGATTATTTAAATGAGATCATCTTTGAGCAAAGATAAAAAGAGAAAGAAGTAAACATGTTAAAATTTACAGAAATTAATGATAAGTTTGAACCTTCTCAACCTATTAAATTAGCATCAGAATATTCCTAAACGG
This sequence comes from Paramecium tetraurelia, assembly GCF_000165425.1. Lineage (NCBI taxonomy): Eukaryota > Ciliophora > Oligohymenophorea > Peniculida > Parameciidae > Paramecium > Paramecium tetraurelia. Next base: position 336,030 of record NW_001799322.1, on the reverse strand, counting down.
AAGGATTCTCAACATTATAGAATGTCTATCGTAATCAATAATTCTAGCACAGAGTTTTTAATTAGAAAGTCCCCTTTGAATTTATCCTATCTCACCATCAGGTTTAAAATGAATTATGGTTTAAATGTCAAAGTGATGAATAAGAAATCTTATTTTTAGATCTTCAAACACTCTAACAAAACTATTCAACTTTGTTATTAGATTATTTGGCTGCATTCAGTGTGATGATTTGATTTAATGAATTTAATTATTTAATAGTTATATCCAATCTTAATATTTTATATTTAAAGTTTATATTAAATAATCGTAATATTATTATATTATAGCTTAGCATTGATACGATTAATTTTATTTATTTTCAGTTTGAAATATAAGATATAAATACAATTAGAAGGATAGATTAAATTAAATGTGTAAAATTGTCTGTGAATATATAATTATTAAATCAATCAATATTCTAATTCCATACTACTACTATCATCGGAGTCTGGTATCCTTATCTATTATTTGGTGTTCTTTTTAGGAGGCCTATATTGAGTTTGAATCTTTTTGGGTTTGGTTACTTATTACTAATTAGTTTGTTATGGTTGATTATGTGATGTTGAGTGAAGTTTTTCTAATTAAGGATCTACTGAATCTAAGTTTGTTTTAAATATGGTCAATAACTAAGAGAATTCGTGTGATTATTGGATGGCCTCAGTTTTTCTGGCATTCATTTTACAGGATGAAGCTGCCTTTCTACATTTTTGATAAATCTATTTAAACTATTCCTATATGATTGGATTCTTGAGTACTTTTTTATACTATGGGAAATTGGTTACAAGTAATCTGAGGTTCTCAAGATGAAATTTAAGATAAAGCAAACAATAGGACAAGTAGACACATTCCCTTTCAGCAGTTAGCTATACAGGATTATAAGGTATAATATCTTCTTTGGCTTCTTGGACTCTTTGCATAATGCTTCTATTTTTAAGGGATGCCTCTCTATCAAAGATATCGAATCTGTTTAAGAATTTCTCGAGTATCTATTCTTAAAGTTTGTCTTTTTGGACTAAAGGGATGATTTCTTTGGCAAATATTTTGAAATCTTCCTCTGAGACTTGATAATTATGAGCCATTGAAGTAATTAGATCAGGTAGAACCTAATAAAATTTCTGACTATCCTTTTTGTATAATTCAACGAAGAAGATTTTGGCATGTTTTTTGATGGTTTAATCCTAATCATTGATGTGTTTGGCAATTTAAGAGGCATCAATTCTAAGTAATTCCATCAACATCAGATGAGATACAATAATGATGGCAGTCCTTCTGACTTTAAGAACCTTGTCATCCATCTTCTATAAGACTTTATTGATGTCAATTAGATCTGAGTACCTGTAATAGATATCACTAAGCATGGTAATGATGTTACATTTAATAATGGATTAGACTTGTTAGCAATCTAAGATTTCCATGATGGTTTTGATATTCCTGACTGTGCATGATTTAGAAATGATCATGAATTACAACAACGACATGACACTGATTTGGTCTATCATTAGATTTCTTTCTTTGTACGAATCAGTTATCATATTCTTGCAAATGGCTTCAGCACTAGAACTGTATTCACTGAGATCTCCCATTTTCTCAAAGAGATCTTACAATTCTTTGATCTTTCCATCCATATGTTCTTGTATACTATTATCCATTTGATCCAACTCATCTAAAGGTTGAGTCTTCTCTTTCCTATACTGTTTGATCATCTTCTCACTATACACATATAGTTTTAATCCGATAGTACTACTTGCGAACATCAATTGAGGTATGTTTGCAATTGGAATTGAATTCAAGAATTCTAGCAAAGTGATTTCTGGTTTCTGAATCTTTTCAACTGTGAATCTAATGAAAGTGTCACATGCTCTGAACCACTCTAGATCACTTCCATCGTAATTTTATAATGATTTGATGATTTCCTTAATATAAATTTGATGGACATCTTCAACAGGTATTTCTTAAATAATGAGTATAATTTCAGTTATTTCACTGAATTGTTTTGTGTCTTTCAAGTGTCTTAGCAAGTAGCATAACTTATCATATAATTAGGCATCATCCATAATTCCAATGAATCTAATCAATCTCAAATTAGGCAATATATATTTCTATTGTTTTAGGTAATCCCATGCTTTATCCCACACATCTGCAGTTTTGAGTTGTAGATTCTTCTGTTTAAATGATTTGAACAACTGTTCCAAACAAGTGATTTCTAACATGTCACAAATTTCTACTAGCTTAATCAACTTGGAGTAATTTCTAACAAAAGAATTGAAAATAAGTTTATTTAGATCTTCCTGTAATTCTGCTTGATAAACCAACACTAAGATTTACTTAACATATTCAATCATTCCTTCTTGATGATTGATCATAAGAGTAGTGAACACTTGTAGAACACACTTACTTTCGGTATGGATGTTACTGAGAGCAATCTTAATAAGATCAGGCATGGCAATAGATATCTAATTCTGGAATACTTGTTGTGCCTTCAACTTTTATTCTCGATCTCTACAGGAATTCAATTGGGATTCCAAATTATCTAAATAATATTTGATATCGATCTAATTCTTATTCAATTATTCTTACAGATTTTAACAATCTTCAATGAGTTTCTGTTTCTCCAACTCCAACAACTTCCTATTCTTCTCCAACTGAGATGATTTGAATGTCATAATGCCATACTATTTTGAATAAGCCTTGATGATTGAATCCAACAAAGATATGGCTGCTCTTCTAGCTGAACTACTCTTATCCTTCAATCTCTCAACTGCCTTGTACAATATCTCGGCATTCAATTTCACTGATCTTGAACTTATCAACTCTTTTAATGCATACAATACACAGGATCTTCCATGAACATGTGAATCATGAGTTCTCAATAATAACAATTACAATAATTTCTCCTCGACATCTTCCATAAATACTGATTAACGTAGCAATTCCCCCAAGGTCATTGTCACTGTATTTCTAATCATCCATTACTCCTTATCATATAATTTCAACAATGTGTGCAGAATATTATTCTAGGTAAAAAAGTCTGGTAAGTATCTCACCAACTGAAGTAAGACTTCTCTACTTGTTTTCGCATATAGAGGTTTGATTGTAGTTAGATATTCCAATATTACACATTCAATAAACGTCGAGTTGGATGTCGGTAGCAATTCCTAAAATCTAATCTAAGTGTCTTCATCTTCATTCTCTAATTTCTATCTATTTAATCTTCTCAATAGTGGTACACAATTGATGTTCTATGCAGAAAATGCAACAACCAAATTGTTGAAATAATGTTCGTTGTTTTAACTCAGTAGAAATGCCACTATTTGGTGTGCTATTACACTCTGACAATTCGATGTTGCCACTGACATCACCATAGAAAAACATTCCTGTATTAATTTGCTTATTTTTATGTATTTTACAAAACTTTTTAAGACTTTTATATGTTCCTATTATTCAATCTAGTTATGCCAACACAAATAACAACAGGCCAAAAACACTGTTATTCTCTCGGATCCCAATTTCAGAGTTCCCAAATATGCCTTGTCTAATTGATTCTTCAATATGTCTGATAGAACATTGTTTATTTATTAAGTAGTGTTTCCATTCTTAATTGAAAAGTACACAAAGTCCAACCATGTTGTACACTCATTCAATTTTTCTGGCTCGTCAATTAGATTTGTACTCACAGTTGTCAAATACTTGTAAATTTATGCTGCTGTCTTATTCTTCGTTTGATCTTCTCCTTTGTAATCTCCCAAAGATGTTGGAAATTCGAAATCTGCCATTTTTATAATACATTTTTATATAATTTAATTAAATAAATTTATAAACAAAAAATTCTTGCTAATATTTATAATCAGTATTGAGCTTCTTCATCCCAAACCAAACCAAAGAGCTCTAATTGAAATTCCTCCTCTTGATAAGACTCTTCAATCATTTCCATTATGCATTATTGCATATCAGTCGAATGAATCTCCTATCTGACAGGTTAATGAGGCTCTTTAGTAACTATCTCTCGATCTTACTTCTCGAATTGCACTTCCTTCCAATATTGATCCATCTCGAATCTCAACTTTTACAGATTCTGCTCCAAAAGCAAAAGGGCTATATTACTATTAAAGTGTTCAGCAATCCTACTACCCACATACTTCAAACCATCAGGATAATGAAATGCGTTCATTTTGAATCTCTACAAATATTAAATAACTTTACTGAAAATGTCAAATTGTTCAACTTATTAAACGCCTCCTTCGTTTCTTCAAAGTCCTTCAAAATCAAACATACTATATTATTCTACAATTGTATTCTTTCATCAAGAGGCTCAAATTGGATGCCTAAATGCATGTTCAAGTACTCAACCAAATATTTCACATTTGAAAACTTTGATAAATTGTTGATGTAGAGTAGTTTCTTGTGATCAGCATCATCAATCCTTAGTTGTAAGTCCTTGAATTTTATGCCAAATATCCTCAAGTCCTGATACAGAGCATTCTACTTAGATTCCTTGTTTTTGAAGTTGATCACAGCATAAGATTTATACAATTTCTTATTCTTATTCACTTTTACTCTATCCAATAATTTCTTTGTTGAACTCAATTAATCCAAACTCTTATAGAAGTCCTTGTTCTCATCAGTCTTGTTTGTTGCTATCTAATCAATTTGCTTCTTGAAATTGCAATACTCGAAGTATTCAATGGACTCTATCTCACCGAATCTTGACTCAAAGTACTCTCTGCAATCCTCTTTAAATTTCTCTTCCAATATGTAGGGTAAGTTGTATAAGCAGACCTCGTTGGTTTCCTTGATTTCCCCATCACTGTCGATCTATTTCAATTGTAATGGGGTTCTGAGTTCACTCTCATCCTTCTATTTTATATGTTTGTTCATCAGTCTAGAATTCCTGGCTAATACCAATTGATTCCTAACGACATCTGTACTACTTGTATTGTATGACTCGGTCTCCTCCTATCTTGGTAATAAAGTGTTAATCAAACTATCATCAATTATTTACGAAAAAGCAGGAGCTTTCTCGTCTTGTTCAATTTTCAATTTATGATGTTTACGTTTATATTAAATGAAATCAGTTAGACTTTTATTCTATGGCTAAAATAGACTTGCTCGATTCTGAACAAAACAAGTATATTCACTTTTTATCTCTGTTTCTATTCTGTCAAAATCATCATAAAAATGCTCCGGCTGCAATTCTTACAGATCGATTCTCAAGGCCAATGGTACGAGATCTAGAACTTGGTCTGCAATAACAATAATATCATACACTAATTAAAAAGTCTGAAAATACTAGATTTCAATTGTAAAGTGTTAGTATACTCCTAAACAAACATTAAGACACATCAATACCTTCTCCTTTATCAACTAGACATCCCTCACGAAGTCCATCAATTAACTGTCATGCAATCGATCCTATAGATAACATGTAAGAGTTCTTATATTTTTGTATCGTTCCTCTGACACTTTTGGTATGTCAAATTTCATTGCTTCCAACACTATATCATTTTGATCAAACTATTACATTTAATCGGAACTCCATGGATTTAAGTAGTAAATTTCTATGCACACAATCTAGATAGCATAAATAAATTTTTAATATGCTTGACAAAAGTTAAAACATTAACAACTCACAAATAAAGCAAATCAACCCCAACCAATTCCACCAAATTTATTAAATTACCATTCTAGATCCTTGACCTGAAGAATCGAATACAAAAATTCAGAAAAAATATTTGAAAATTTTTGTATTTTAACACACTTAGACATATATAAATATAATACTAGACCATAAAACCAATATTTTAATTCATTCCGAGATTGTTATGAAATATTGTGATTCGATTTGAAAAGTGATTTAGATATACATTTTTGTTATCAACTTACTTTTAACATCATACTTCATTATTATTTTTATAAGTATATGAATTCAGAATAATAAGACATTAATAGATTAGCAAAAGCCAATTTTGAATAATTTCTTAGAGTCTGGTGGCAATCACTTTTATTTGGTACCAAACTGGTAATTGGAATTTCCTGGTTATTTGGTTTTATTGATTTATTGAGCGATTATGCCTTTGATTTATTCAGCAATTCTCCAGAGCAAACAATACCATTTTAAATTTAGAGACTATTCTTTTCACAATTTGTTCACTGTAAATCTATTTTAGGAATATGATAGATTATACCATTGATTTAATGCTTGCCATTATTTGCGTGTATAAAAAATTAGAAGAGTTAGAATAAAAGCATTCCTCTGCTCTTTTCATCATTTTAATAGTGGTATTAGGATGTCTCACTCAAGTAAATATTGCTTGTATTCATTTAGTTTATATGTGTTTTACTTTAATGGATATTATCATTTATTTACTCTCCATTTTATTCAATTAAAGCATATGGATTATGGAATTATTATATTTTCTGTGTCATCTAAGAGTACGCTTATTTTTAAATCATTTTAGATGTTTGACTGCTCCAAATGGATAAAGTTTATTTTTAATATTTCCAATGTAATTGAAAAATCAATACTATCCTATTGTTTTAGTTATCTTTTTTACACTTATTCAATAATCATTGACATTCATTTCAACAGGCTTCTTAGGAATTTTATTCTTTTTATTCTAGAATCATTTCACTTAAATTAACCATTCTGTAATATCTTTATTTATTTTTAGACTATTGAAAGATTTGAAAAATGCATACTTTTGAATTTCTTTACAGAGAGACCCGATTTCAAGAAAATATCAAATTATCAAGATTAATTAGAACCCAGTGTGGATGCAAGAGAACTCTAATCAGTTGAAACACCACCAGCAAAGTATATGATATAATAAATTTTAGATTAACACTCTAAGGTAGTCCTTAATAATTCAGGTCATCTTTAGTGCTTTCTGAACTACAAAAAGAAATGAATTAAAAAGAGGATGATAGCGAACAGCCTATTCAAGAAGATGATGAAGAAAAAAAAATAAAATGAATCAAATCCATCTGCATAATTTGGATGAATCCATTTAAGTTGATTGTTTTATATCATCATTGTAATTGTTAGTTAATCAAATTATAACGTGTTAGGATTGGAATAAAAGTTTTCATATTAGAAATTAAATTATTTAGGGAAAATCTTTTATTTATCACCTATAATTTGAGATTATTAAAGGAATTTTCTAAAAATTAATGTTTCTTCTATAGAAGTAATTATCATTCTAATATTTTCTGTTAATATATTAAGTATAAAAATTGTTTATATTTTTTCATTTAAGTGATATTACATACTTGTAGGATATATATTTATTATTATTATTGTGTAATGATCTGTCTTATTTAAAAAAGAAATATAACAGTTTTTGATAGGCAATTATTCTAGCCTTATTAATAAAATAAACTAGGTTTTGAATAGCATTCGTTATTCAACTACTAAGTTTATCTCTATTTTCATTTAATATTATATTTCATAAAGATTAGATATATTAATAAATAATGTAGAAATATATATATATCATCTATCTTTTAGATGTTATATTAAATAATTTTATGAAATTTGAACGTATGTGTTATTAAACAAGAATTTTAATATATCAAACAATTAGAGGAATATAAATAATTTAAATAAAATAATGGAATGTCCAATGTGTTGGGAATTGTACGCCCAAAATAGAGTGGCAAGAAATCTACTTTGTGGTCATACTTACTGTTCCATATGTCTTGAATCAATCTATAATGTAAATAAGAGAATAGAATGTCCTCTTTGCAGAACAAAGCATGAACCGCATGTAAAACCACATTTATTGAGCAAAAATTATGTGGCTATGGATTTGGCTTCCAAGCATTTGGAAGTATAGTAAATTAATAGCATAATAATTAGAAAAAAATTCGAATTATGTCCAATTCATACAAAACTTCCTTTATAATTTTTTTGTGAGGATGATTAAACGAATATGTGCACTGAATGTATTGCAGAACATTATGGTCATAAGTTTTTCAAATATGAGCATTCGGGTATCAAAGTAATATAATGATTAGTTTCTTTATAATAAAATCGATTAGGAAAGATCTAATCGAAATTAAAAACCCAATATGAGATTTTGGAAAAGCAGGTAAAAGGGTTTGATAATTGCAAAGAACAATTGCAATTGGAAAACGTGAAATTGGTATTGAATTCATCAAATATTTAGATGCAATAATTAGAAGAACAATTTGATCGATTAATAAAGAAGGTCGAACAAAGAAAACAAGAATTGAGAGATTAACAACTCAAAATATTTAATACTGAATGTGAATAGATAGATTAAGAACTAGCATTTAATTAATCTTTACTGACAAATATGGCAAGTTTAACAACAAAATTAGATTAAAAATAAGGAGAACTAAGTATATTTAATAAATTAAGTCACTAGAGGGAGTTAAAGCTCTAAAAAGTAATGATCTCATAAAAGAAATCGATGATCTAGAAGAGTAAGTAGATAGAGATGTTGCTTAACAAAAGTAATTGAAGATTAGTGAGATTAAGAAGTTGCCAAAATTGGTTTTTGATTAAAAATTAATTAATGAAATCTCAAAGTTTGGATAATTCAAAAAAGATGTCTCCAATCCATAAATATGTTTCTTCGGAGATAAACACAAAATATTAATTTACAATATTGAAAATAATGAATGGACTTTTAAACAAATGCCAAATGTATAATAAACATATAAAATAGAATACATTAGAATATAATTATTATGCGGCAGCTGTCAGTCTGCCAAGTGGTGATATCATCATAACAGGAGGTGGAGTCAGTAGAAATACAATGTTAATATCTCCATCTAAAGGCTTTCAATCATAAGCATTAAAAAGTATGTACTTTCCAAGAAAAGAGCATGCTTGTGTGTATCTTGATGGTTTTGTATATGCTATAGGAGGGTATTCTTATTAATTAAACATTTGTAGATATGATGGATCTGCTAAGCAAATGTTATCCTGTTGTGAAAAGTATAGTTTGGCTTCAGATGAATGGAAAATAATTGATCCTTTATAAAAACAAAAGTGTGCCTTTGCAGCAGCAGCAGCTATTAATAAATATATATATGTATTTGGAGGTTTTGATGGAAGAGAGAGATTGAACACAATTGAAAGATATTCAGTAAAAGAAAATCAGTGGAAAGTTTTAGATGTTAAATTTAAACAAGGATTTAGTAATGCTGCTGCTATCTCATATGACGATAATAAGATTCTTATTTTAGGAGGAGGGTAAACATTACAAATATAATTCATTTTTAGATCAAATCAAGGATTTTCTTATGATTTACAAGTTTATGATGTTAATGAATAAGTAGTTAAGACTTTGAGCAGAATGAATGAAGGAAGAGATTTGAGGAACAAATTGGTTATTTTTGATAATAATCTGTTTGCTTGTGGAGGCAATAACCAATCCATCGAAAAATACTCATTAAGCTAATAAGTTTGGGTGAATTTAAAGTAATTTAATAATTAAATCCAATTTAGAAGTTACGATCAATTGGTTCAAGATAATTTGGATTCATGGTGCAGTGCTTTGACTTTTGAATTAAATAGTTCTAACTCTATTTCAAATCTATTAAAGCATAATTAATAAAAAGTATTGCTTATTTTGATTCTAGTAACAACAATACTAAAAATATAAATTTGAAGATTAAATGTCTTTTGAAAATGATTCATTTAATCAAGATGCTTAAAGTGAAGAACTAGATGATTTAGAAGATTATGCATACAACTAATAGGCTGGGGGATTATTTTAAATTTGAATTTATAATTACATATAATTAATAATTAAACTTTTTAATCACATAGTCAATAACCTCATCAATTAGCAATAGTATCTCATTAAAATCAATTGTAATTTATGTGTTATAGGAATTTTTATTTTCTTGCTGCGATTTTTGCTCGCCTATTGTTCACTTTAAGGTAATTAGTCATACAATATTTGTCTTCTGAAACAATATTTTATCAACTAAAATAAAATGATAAATATGATTCCCAAAGGCAAAAATAGAGGGGCTAATTCCATTAAATTTTATTATGTCACTTAAGATTATATTATTCCATTCGTATAATTTTTGATCGAGGTTATTATGCTTTCGCAATTAACTCTGAATAGAAGTAACAAAAATATCCCGTATTTCATTTTATATGAAATTTTACAATTATTATATTTTAAAATAATTTATTATAAACTATATTTATGTATTAATAACACATCTAATTGAGTGAAATACATGATATGCCATAATTGTATCATTATTGTTATATTTCATCTTACTCAATTTGCTCATTCTCAGTTTCAAGCAAAAAATCACTGATTTTCTAGTTTGGAAATATTTAGGATGCATTTTCAATAATGAATTAAATAAATTAATTTACCATTTTAATTCTAAATATACTTTATTGAATAATACTTCAAATATTATTCTTAAACATTTGATTAATCGTATTCTTATGGTCTACACAAACTTATACCAAATACAATGGCCAAATTGCTTGGACCCATCTTATTAACTTGAGAATATTAAGCCACTGCTTATAGAAACAGTATAATTAAAGTAAATAAGTTCCTATTCAAATTTGGAAATTGCTAAATCAATACCTAAGTTTCTTCAATAGAATATTGCTTCATAGTAGATATTTAATTATAATATTAATAAGGAACAACTGAGTACTTTAATTTATCCAAAACTCTCTTAATAAAATTCGCTATAACTAGGACGTTCTCGAAATCTAGTATTTCTGAATACTGTTTCTGGATTAAATAATTTTCAAATTATTTGTCTTAAGTTTGGGCAGAACATAACCTGAATATTCCCTCTAATTGAAGGTTTTGAGGATCCTACAATAATCTCGTAATGCATAGATCAAGAATGATTGGTATTCCTTTGTTTGTAAACTCATACTAATCCAATTCAAGATCGTAAAGTTAGTTTTGGCATTATTGGAAACAAATTACTGAATTTTGATTTCCAATAAATGCTTATTAAAGTTATTGATAGGAAGCATCCTTACAATATGAAGGCATTTTCTCAAATTGTTATTTTTTAAAAAATTGATAATTCAGCAATTATGCAACTCTATTATTTTATGATTAAGATACTTTTCCAGATAGATGGTTTTCGATTTCAATACTTTTATTTAAACACTGCTTTGAAACCAAAACCATGATTTTATGAAAATATTCCCATGCAATATGAATATTTTTTACAGATTTTCAAAATAAATACAAGGAAATTCTTTAAAGATTTAGTAAAATTTTGATAGATGCAAATATGTTTTCAATTCTGTGTTTATGTAGATGATAAAAAATTCTCTAAGTAATATTATGGAATAGTTACTAATTTTTTTGATTCTACAATTAAGAGATCATAAAGTAAGTGATTGATTTTACATTATTATCGTTCTGCAATTTTCCTTATATGATAAAAACAGATTGCTTTTATTCAGTGACACCTAAGTTTATAATTCTCAATTTAGACCTGCATGTATTAATAATGGATCATCCCTGTTTTTAGAATCATATTTTGCAACTTGCATTTAGATGATAAAATCATTTTGAATCTTCTTTTCATTTTAGACATACTTCTAATCGTTTGCGAACAGTTCTCGTATCTATTATTTTTCGTTGTCAATAATCATAAAATTAATTAAAACTATATAATTTAATCAGAAGATTTAGCATGATTCACAACTTCTCCTTTACCTATATTCCTTGTTTTTAGAGGACTTGATAGAATGGATATCTTCTTCTATAAATGTATTCACCTAATCTCCAGATTCTGAAGGCAAAACAACATTTTAATTTTAAGGAACCTAAACCTAAATATTATTAATAATATTTACAATTAAATGTTATTGATCGATAAAATAATCTTCTTTGGCTTCAATTTACTTTTCTTCAAATTGGGAGACTGTTGTCTGATTCTAAAGTTCTTGTTTCCTATTTTCTAGTAACTGAATCTCTTTTTATAAGGAACCTAATAATTTTTTGTGACTGCTCTTATCTTATTGTTTTTATGATATTTAAGAAATAAGAGCTTATTCTTATAATTTTTTTTCTGATTCTAGTTTTGAGTCCTGATTCTGCTATTGTACTTTAATATTAATTTCTTCTTCTAATTCTAGTTCTGCCTCTTAAATATCATCTACCTTTTTAATTTCCTTTATCTTTTATTATAAATGGTTCCCTTTTTCTTTTGATAACAACAATTACATCTGAATACTTTAGATCTGGCTTTCCAAAACTTCTAATTTCTGTTCTGTTTATTTCTTTTCCTTTTTTGTTATAGATTGTTTTTCTTAGCAAAATATCAATTCTGATTTTAATTCTTGTATTTGATCATTTAATTCTTTATTTTTACATTCTCTCTAATTGTTGTCTTCCTTAAATTGTAAAACAAGTTCTGAATGTCTATTCTTCATTTCCTCCACAAATCTTGCAGAGGTTTAACCTCCCAATGATAATCTGGTCCTTCTATCTCTGGGTGTAGAATATTGCAAGGGAGTTGTGACATAACTTCTTGATCTTTCACCATTGAGAACAGATAATTTTGTATTCAATTTGAGAGGAGGAATTTCTATATTTTTGTAAGTTGTTGAATGAACTTTTTTTTGATGCTCTTTTTCCTAAAGCAGAACTTCCAATTGATCAATAATCTCATGGGCCTTATCGAGTTGTTCCTAATAAAATCTCGTTTTAGAATTTGGAGACAATGAAGGAGATGGTGGTTAGAGATCAAATATCATATTTTAATTAATATGTACATATTATTTACTGTATGTGTGTATTTTACTTTTTCATAATCTTCTTCCTCTTCTACCGCCAGGTCTTCTTGTAGAGTCAGTGGGAATTGGAGTAACATCTTCAATTCTACCAATTTTAAGTCCAAGACGAGCCAATGCTCTCAATGCAGCTTAAGCACCTGGTCCTGGTTATCTTGTGTCAACACCTAAACGTATATAAGTACTATTTGATACCTCCTCTTGCTCTTAATTTAATATGCAAAGCATTAATTTTGAGTGTTTTCAATTTCTCATAAACATCTTTGGCTGCTTGCATGGCTGCATATGGAGACGATTCTTCTCTGTCTGATTTAACTTTCATTCCACCAGTTACTCTGGCTAATGTTTCTCTGCCTGTCAAATCGGTGATGTGAATAAAGGTGTCATTCCATGTGGATAAGATGTGAGCCACTCCAAATACTAATTCATTTCCAGCCACATTTGGTCCCAAAGTAGCTACAACTTATTAAGTAGTTTCTTCTCCAGTTTTCTTTCCCTTTTTGCCTTTTGGTTATTGAACAGGTTATTGTTTTGGGTCAGCCTTTATTTAATTGTTATAGTTACCATTGTCTAAAAATTAATTTAAATCTTTTTTTAATATACAAAATAGGAATCATCGCCTAATTTAATTAATGACTACACTATATATACTTGACCATCTTCGATGTCCAGAACACCATACAATCCATTATATAAATATGATAACAATTTATTGATTATTGTACTAAATATGTAAATATCATTCAGCAGCAAATTTGTTTTAGGTTTTCTTGGTTCTTTGAGCCTTATTCTTTTCTCTTCTGTCATTTTATTCCTTCTCGATTTTATCAACTCTAACTTTTTCTTATTTAGTTTCATGAATTGCCTCGATAAGAACTTTTTTGTTTTTGTATTGATTACCTTTTGAAGCCAAATAAAATTCATGATATCTAAGTTATTAATGATTTTTTACTATTATCTGTCGATTTTCTTTGCAGCTCTATATTTTCTGAGCAATCTTCTTAAAACTCTTTGTCTTCTGATCCAAAGAACTTTAGTTGGCATTCTTGCCTCTCTTGTACCTCTTCTCTTACCAGTACCGGTGTGTCTGCCTCTTCTCTTTGCCTTTCAAGGAATCTTCTTGCTCTGGCTCTTGAGTGAATTGTTCTCAATCTTCTACATAATCAAACCATCTTTAATTAATTTTCTAATTGACATTCTTGAATTTGCAAGACTGATTTCACTTGCTTCATTTGGGTCTAACCAAACTCTGTTGATACCAACCTTTAATTATGTGGAAGCCAATCTTTTTTAGAGGCGGAGATTAACCATTAAAAAATAATATCTAAATTTTTAAATTTTTTTTCATTTAATCTAAGCATTTGCAATATTAGATTGCAAATAAAAAGAATTCAAATTTTTACTTTGTTATATAGATTAGTTAAAAGAACATATGAAACTGAATACATTTTTGTGAATAAATATTCATATATTAAAATTATTAACTAAAATATAAATAATTAGACAGTTATTTCAGTTAATACACAATAAATTTTATTGAAATTTATATTAGTTAATCAATTATTCCATCATAAAAGTGACCCAACTTACAAGTAATGATCGCAGAGTATTGTGATTTTTATACCTTTTGAGCAAAGATTGAAACAAATTGTGAAAATAATTAAATTTAAAATCAAATAAAATGTAGCAGAATCAGAGTTATACAAAAATCAAATGTCTATTCAAAGGATATGCAGGTAAAGTATACTTGATCGAAAGAAGATCAGAAAATGATCCTCCCAATAAAAAACACACCCCTATAGTCTTGAAAAGGTATTACAGAAAAGTAAGCATAAATTCGAATCTAATATAGCCTTCTGACCCTCAAGATCATACTTAGTTAAATGAATACAAGTTTTTGAGTACGTTGCATCATCCCAATATTGTCAACTTCCTAGATGCTTTCACAGAAAAATTTGAATACAAAAAATACCTGTGTTTAACGATGGAATATATGGCACCACTTCATGAACTATTATTCTCCATTAGCGATTGCCAACTCTATATATTCAGAGAGCTTTGCGAGGCTTTGAATTATCTACATTAATAAAATATCCTTCATAGAGATATTAAGCCAAGCAATGTCTTTGTGACAGCAGAAGGATAAGTTAAGTTAGGAGACTTTGGCATTTCCACTCAGGCAAGAGATTTGATGACTCCTCAAACTTGCACCAAGAATTACAGGGCCCCAGAATTATTCTTTGGCTTAAAAGAATATGATGCGTCAATTGATATTTGGTCCCTAGGCTGCACGTTGATAGAATTATTAACAGGCAAAATTTTATTTGATGGAAGATCAGAAATTGAGATCATGTCCTAAATCGCTGAACTCTTGGGAAGCTTGAATGTAAAATTGTCTTTATATCCTAGGATTCAAATTGGAAAGGAGTCTCATCCTTACCCATGTATTTGGAATTTGTCAATGAGAAACAACCCAAATTGCCTAAGATCTTGTCCACTCTACCTAAATATTTGTAGCCCTTAGTTGAAAATATGCTCAGAATGAATCCAAAAGAAAGACCAACTATTAAATAGGTTTTACAATACATAAATGAAATGAACATTCAGGATTGCTCAATTTAATTAGCGAGTATTGCTCAGAATGCCATGAGTGCGAGTAATAAAATTAAGTTTCAATAAGGGATATGATGTTATAAAAATAATTAAATGAATTTCGATTCCTATTTTGCTGAATTCAAAACTCCTTAAAAGCCATATTATGTCAGATCAAGTCATAAACATAACTCAAGTTAGCCTCAACTGTCCAATTACTTTGCAGAGGAACATAAGTTAAATCTCTCTAGGGTCGGATAGGAATCCTTAAAAAAATGGGATTTCTTTTCTGACCCATTTAGTTTACCTGATAAATATCTGAGTAACTCTCAAAAACACATAAAAACCGAAACCACAGACTTTGGATTTGATAGTATTGACTTCATTTTAGGAAAACAAACAGATCGAAACAGTTCAACATCTCTTAAGATGATTCATCAGAAAACTCAATCAGAAAAACTGATAGGCAAAAAAGTGCAGTTTTCAGAATTGGTACAAGTAAAGAACGATGACGGAAGTGAATCTGAAGAACCTATTCAAGTATTTTCAAGAAAGGAAACAAGAAAAAGTAAGTTTTCAACATCAGGTCAGCGACCACATGATTCAATTAGAAAATAATGTTGATATAATTTACTTCAATACCATTAATAATATATAAATATATATTGATTTTTAATATTGAACATTATCTGAGTATCATCAATTTATTAATAAATCAATATTGAGATGTCAATCAAATTGTAATTACTGATTTGTTATTATAAATAATGTATATTATAAGCATTTTATATAATAAATTATAATATTATGCATAAACATGGGAAGAGGTTACATATGGGATCGTAAAATCAATAATCTCTAACATCTCTAAATTCAAAGAATGCTAATTAAGAAACAGAAAAACCACAGGATCAATTCGAAATAGTACAACAGAGTTTTGAGAATTCAATGTAAATGAATGTGAAAGATCATATTGATAAGTTATTTGTAATGGGTATTAATATAAAAATAGAATATCTTAAACAAAATCAAGGATGATTTAAAGGTTAGCAGAGATGATATGAATATTATACGAGAAGAATTACATAAAATGAAATCTAATTAATATAGAGAAGAGGATTAAATCACTAAAGCATTACTCTCGGATGTATATTCGAATCAATATCTAGATAAATAAACAAAACGGTGAGTTAAATAAATAAAAAATTGATACGTAAACAGTTTATGGAAGTCTAAATATGCAAATCTCAAGTTTATATTGCGATAAAGATTTTCTGAATGGAAATACTACTAAGGTTGAGTTGGATACCAATATGGTGGAGACTCACGTAGGTTTTAGAAGAGTGTATGATTGAATTATATATTTAGTATACATAGTAACTAAATTATTAATTAATATTATTTAACAGATATTAAATTAACAATGTCTCTAGAATAACTACAGTGCATCGAGGATGATAGACAATATTATCAATCAATAAGTAAATCGACCAACCAGCAATCTCACCAATCAATAGCCACCTTATAATCAGATCAGTCAATGGAATCATTGGAAAAATTGGTATCGCAAGATATTGCAAAGGATTCGAACTTGAAACTTGAATTGGATCAATTTATTGGGTTGCTATAGAAAGTGAAGCCATCAAACTTGAAAAATGAACTCTCTGTTGTGATGAGTACGGAGTAAGAGGAATATTATAGTTTTCAATAAAAGTAGCCTTTGGATAAAAAGGAGATAATGTTTGAAGGATTTCAGAAATGCTACTTTGAGGCAATAAAATTAATTGGCAATTTAATAAGAGACTCAAAAGAGTAAAATTATATCATCTCTTATTTGGAGAAAATGCAAATGATTTATGTATACATAAAATTGCAATAATTAGATTATGCATATATAGAGCTATTAAGGCATGGAAAAATCCATGAATCTCTTAAATAGTTTAAAGCAAACTCTAATTGATGCTGATTAAGAAATCACTTTATTGCATAATCAAACAGCAGAACAACAATCTATTCTGTAGAAGATGCAGTAGCAACTCAAGCAAAATATGAGTGAACTCAATTAAGAACGTTTAAATTCATTGGATCTACAATAAAAGAATTAGCAATTAAAACATATGATATTGGTAGCCAACAAATAGTTTGAGTCATTACAAGAGAAACTACTGTAAACAGAACAGGAATTGAATGAGATTGTTTCAACATAGAGTCAACAGATTAAATAATTAGTCTAAACCAATAGAAATTTGAGAGAGGCTATTGTGTTTAATGAGAAGAAATAAGAAAATCCAATTAAAGCTAGTTCTTCTCCATTAAATTCACAAAGAAGCACCTGCAATAGCAATTAAGAGAATCAATACAATCAACTTAATAATTAAATAACAATTCATTCCTAAAGAACTTAAAATTTAGATAAAAACAACTCGAACACATCTCCTTAACAATCATATAGATGTACATAAAATAAAAGGGAATGGAATAAATTTACGAAAGTATTTAAATGAATGATGAAAATTTAAATATCACTTAATATAAAAATAGAATTTCATTACACAAAACGATTAAAGTTCCAAATTCCTTAGATTACTTATCCTCCAATTGAAATGTATCTACCTTATCCTTAGACATTATCATCTTAAAAATTTCCTTCAAAACGATCGCCATTCAAAAAATAGAGAGTTCCTTATCCATTTTTATTATCATCATAAAATTACCCAACATATTTGGTCCAAGCACTTTAATGATAAACAAATAAATTACTTTCCAATATCTTCTAGATTTCTGTAATTGATCTCTTCAATTTTAGGAGTATCATTATATAAAATACCTTATCCTTAAAATTTGTCATCGACCCATTCTCCATCATAGGCAGGTCTTCCACTTGCATAATATAGGACTCCTTTATTTAATAAATATTAATATTATACCTTGACCACTAATTCTGTCATTCTTCCAGTTTCCATCATAATAACCTCCCTCTTTGTAGTACAATCTTCCTCTGCCTTCTTTTTTGCCATTGATCTTCTCCCCAACATACCTTTATCCATTTGGATAGGTCTCATTAACATATGCTGACATATTCTATTTTGGGAGATATGCGGATACTGCCTATATAGGAGTGTAATTTGATTATTATGTTAATGGCTATTATTGGACAGACGTAAATCTACTTTATGGCTAGGCAGAGTAATATTGATAAGACTCTCTATTAGGTTGATTATAATCGATATGGTGAGTTTATTCAAATACTTTGATGTCATTGGGTGATGAGAAGTGGAATTTATCCATATAATCAGTAGCTTTGAATGATTCTCTTTAAGGTTAGTATGATGTAACATATTGTTGTATTTGGATATTGGATTTTTGCTAATCGTTGTTGTTGTTGAATAAAAGACTTGATTGAGTGTAAGCATCTTATTTTTTAGGTTGTGCATAGTCTTTGTATACACTAGTGTTGATTTGAGAATCATATTTAATATTTTATTTTGGTAGATCTGGAATTCTGTAAAGGTCTTGATTTAAGATATTAGTATTCTAAGCAAATGAGATTGGTTGAACTTGAATTTCTTAGATTTATGATTTTGGAATTTACCCAATTGAATTGTTTTACTTCATAGGAGCTAATTTCTAAATTATTATTTGTACAGATAGAATTTCTGGTGATGTCTGCGTTGTGAATCAATATATCATGGTCATTGTAACTAGCTGGTGTTGGTTCTTTTAAGGGGGGATGTAACTCATCATAATTGTCTTCCAGTAATGGAATTGGTCCTTCATCCTGATAAGAGGGCTAGACTGATTGATTGACTTCAAATTAATTATCATTATTCTTATAGAACATCATCTAGTATTCCTCATCCTATTAAGGAGAATTCTGCTCTGCAAATTGTGGTTCCTATTTGGGAATAATTTGTTTTCTTTTGTTTCTCAACTAGATAAAATCGGGTCTATCATTTTCACTCTGTTCTAGCATTTCTTCTATAATTTCAACTAATTCAGCTGTGTAAATGGTTCTGGCTTATTCAATGTTGGTGAACAATTATTGCATGTTTATTTTCCCTTCAAAGTAATCGTAACAATTATCCTAAGGTTATAGTAAACAAACTTAAAGGAATATCATTCCAAGAGTGTACACATCTGATTTGAATAAGTTATGTTGAGGCATATGGTTGCTCTCATAGACTGCCTTAGTCAATATTGGAGAGAGATAGTTGCCTTGAGATGCATCTCCATAATCTTGTAAAACAGCTGCAAAGGATGTGATATTGGCTAATAAGGGGATGTCACTCACTTTGACATTTCCATTTAGATAGGATAAGGTTTGCACTCTCAGATTTTAATGGGCAATCTTAAACTCTTGTAATTTGGCCAATCCATCTATTGCTCCATTCAACATTTATAAAATCTCTTATTCTCCGTAATAGGCACCTGCTTGTTTCCTCTGCTCTATTGCGTCCTTCAGAGTCTGAGGGATGTATTCAAATACGAGGTTCACCTTATAAAAGGTACTGCAAACTTGCTCTTCCTCTGATTAAATTGATTCTAATTCATAGGATTCGTTATGCATACCTTTCAACTCAATAATATTACTATGTTTTAGAGATTGTCTCATCTATAATTTATTCTTCCAAGCTTAATAACTAGCTTCATCTGGAACACTAATGTTCTTTAATACAATCATTTGGGACTTGTCATTCTTCTTACCGAACAATTTACCATCCCCGTACCCTACTTTATAATTATGGTGATTAACTTGCATCATTCAGGTGTTTCAGGAATTCATACTACGAGTCAATCTTTCTTAAAAAGTCCTTCTCTTATTTACTATCTGCCTAACCCATTAATTTATAACTGAATAAAATATATATCCCTTTTTATTCTTTTATAATTATAAATCAATCATTCTTAAAAGCATATGCACAACAAGACCACTCTACTGAGTGAAGGATCTTCGTCTAATGTGTTCCTAACCGAGGATCCCAATTATGTAATCAAGGAATATAAATCATTCTACTCTATACAGTCCAGAATGAAGGAAGTTCAAATTTTAGAACTCCTTAAAAGTAATCACATTGTAAAACTCATTACCTACACGGATAACTACTTGGTTTTGGAAAGACTTTAGACACATGATTTGTTTGAAGTACTCCAATCTCAAAAACTAAACACACCAATGATAAAGGAAATTTGTAAGACTTTGATCAAAATCATAAACTATGTTCATCAAAACCAAGTAGTTCATAGAGATATCAAATTGGAGAATATTTTGATTGACAAAGAAGGGGCATTGGTTTTATGTGATTTTGGCTTTGCAGAACCTCTAAGCAATTGTACAGCTAAGAGAACTGTTGGCACTCTCAATTATATGCCTCCTGAATTACACTAAGAAACACTCCTGGGAGGACACAATAGTGAGAATATAAATACTCAAGTACTAATAAAGAGTGATGTGTTTTCATTAGGAGTTACCTTATTCTAGTTAATTTTGGGTTTTTTGCCTTTCAAATCAACTAAACCGAGTGCCAATTGCAAGTTGTGGAAATTGATTCAATAAAAAAAATGGTAATAGTATTGGGCACTCGTTTAAAAATTGTCAAAATAATAAATAGATCTAATCACACAGAACTTTCTGGAGCAATTTCTTTAGCCAGATTCAACTACTAGAACTACTCTAGACATTATTTATGACCATCCCTACCTTTAAGAAGTGAAGGACGATGCCCATTTATTTTGATAAATTATTATTTATATATATTAAATTAATACAACCTCATATGATTTCCGAAATTATAGTGGATGATATAGTCAGACAAATAATACATAAGGCCCGAAAATTGATAAGAGAACATAAAATAGATGCGAAGATTCCGTCTTTTTTGAAATGCGAATCTATGCATTAGATTAAGTAATAGTGACATAAATGAAAGATCAGCTATCAATATTTACCAAGTTGATTGCTAGAACTCTTCAATTTTATATGATGATCAGGAATACAATATAAGACCAACCATAGACTCATTTTAGGCATTGACACTCAAACTTGTAGATAAACCAACTATAGATTTAGGAGAATTGAATTAAAATTTTTCGTTCTCCGATCACACCACTACCAATAAATCCATCATTAGAAAATTCTCTCATAAAAAGAAGATAGATGTTCAAGTTGTAAACGTGAAGGAACCTAAACCCATTGAATAAAAATAATAAGATCATCAAGAGGTCTATAAAAAACAGATGAATACTAACAGTATCAATCGACATTCTCTAGTGATGAAACAATAAATCAGAGACTTGACAAGTAGTGTAATATAAATTAAATAGAGCACA
Source organism: Paramecium tetraurelia (assembly GCF_000165425.1). Classification (NCBI taxonomy): domain Eukaryota; phylum Ciliophora; class Oligohymenophorea; order Peniculida; family Parameciidae; genus Paramecium; species Paramecium tetraurelia. The sequence continues at coordinate 314,297 of NW_001799322.1, read as the reverse complement.
TGTTCGTTGATAATTTCGATGCAAATGAATACAGAAAGAAAATATAATAATAGGCAGAAAACTTAGAGAAGGAAATGAAATAATGTGATAAATCATTTCAGATCAAAAAAGTATCTGAAAAATCCATAGATAATAGCAGTAATCTGAATCAGACTGTCAAGCCAACGACAGCTCCTCAAGGTTAGAGAAGACCTCAATATATAATAAACAAAAAAATGATCGATTTAAATGTCACTTTGCCTTAATTCAAAAGATAGTTAACTCCTGTAGAACATAAACGAACCTCTAAAGTTCGTAATGTGTCTGTGGCCTGATAATATTTTATTTTTTATATTTTATTATCTTCATATATAGAAAATTATGGAATTACAAATCAAAGATTCAAGTAATGTAAAATGTGAGGCTAAAGTTATTGGCAATTATATTTGCAACAATAAAAAATATCTGGGAGTAGGGTTGATGTGCACAGTACTTAAATTTGTTAATCTAGGTTTACCAAGCCAAAAATTGTGATACTAATCATTATGTTGCGTTAAAATAAATATCAAAGTAGGCAAAATTAGAAAAATACTTGACTGCGCAAAGATTAAAAGAATCATATGATTTGGAGATTAAAATCTTGTAGAAGTGTCAGAAAAGCAAAAATAAAAATGTCATATCTCTCCTTGATCACTTTGAAACCGCAGAACACTACAACATAGTTTTAGAACTATGTGATTGTAAAATAGAATTACTTATTTTATTAGAAAATTTAAAAGAATATATCCAGTAAAAAGAGAACAAAAGATTAACAGAAGCTGAAGCTGTTGAAATATTAATACAAATAGTTGAAGGATAGAAATGGTATTATCATTTAAATTTATTTTATAGTCTCCATGAAATAAACTATTGTCATAGAGATATAAAGCCAGAAAATATATTAGTAAAGGATGGAGTGATCAAAATAACCGATGTTAATATGGCAAAATATATAGAGAACATGTTAACTACAACACGCTCATATGTGGGCACTTCATATTATAAAGCACCAGAGGTTGATAAAAAACAACACTATTCACCTTACAAAGCAGATATTTATTCATTAGGCGTTGTCTTCTATGAGATGCTATATGGCTTATTATCGAACTAAGATAAGGATGTTGATTTGAAAGCCAAAATTGAAACGAGCACTCTAGAAATTAGTGAAATGTTAAAACAATTAATTCTCAAAATGATTAAAGAAAATGCTTAGGAGAGAGCAGATTGGTCATAGGTCTCTTCTTGTCTCTACTAATACTCAATCAACAAATCAACAGATTCTCATTCAATTTAAGTGATTTCATCATTCTACTTTAATGCTTGGCAAGAAAAATATCAATTTTTTAAGCAAATAATATTAGACTTATGCTTGTTGCAAATTATGGATGAATAAATATTCTTGTATCAAAGTGGACTTTTGATTATCAAACTCATAATTTAGCTTGTTGAAGAAAAGATTGTAGAATTACAGAATGCATAAAACAAAGCAGATTCTGAATTTTATAAAAGTGAATTGATATTACTGTCAATGTATAGAAACGATTATTTGCGAATAGTATAGTACAATTATTTTTATTTTGAATAGGAATTGGTATTAAAAGTAAATTGAAGAAAAGAAGAGGTTGCTTTGTTATTCTGAACAATTGAAAGAAGAATTTAGATACATAGAGAGATCGAATTAGTTTGATAGACATTTTTAACGTTACTTAGTTGAATTTTTCATCTAGTTGGATGGCCTAGAATACAAAGAAGATAAATTGAAGGTTTAAAAAAAATTATTACAACTAAAATTAATTGTTGCCTGTGATCAAAAAAATGACTTTGTAAGGGTTATATTCTAATTTTAGGAATTAGTACAAACACTTTTAAATAGTAAGTTATAATCATAAGGAAAATATATTTTAAGCTTCGTCCAATAGTTATAGGATGTAAAGGTAATTGAAGAGTATATAAGAGAATTAAAACCTGTAATAGATTAAATCCTTAAAGAGGGATGATATAATGATCAATTATTCTTTATTAAGTTACATTTTTCAACAATATCTTAAATATATCAATATCATTCAAATCGAATCTAAATACATGATAAATTTCGTATACAACAACAAAACCTCAGAAATCAGTAGAAACCCTATAACATTTTAAACAAAATAGTATTCAGAGAATATCATCATTTAAAGTGTTAGAGCAAGAAGTGGTTTGATGAATTTAAATTGACATCATAACTGTAGCTATAATAAAATGTTCTATATTTTTCTGGCCTTCCTTCTATGTCTTTGTTGTTTGAGATGATTTAATTTCAAGTTTTAATGCTATTATCCGGATGAATGAACTCTTTCATAGATTTTATCTCGGAAATTATTATAAGACACTCTTATAATTAATAATTACGATGGCAGATTAACTACTATAAAATGAAAAAATTAAAGAAATTAGTACACATTTCCAATAAAAGTTAAGGGACAACATTTAGCATTTATAGAAGATATTCCACATATCATCAGAAGAATGTTCTTCACTTAAGGAATAGCTGTTAGCTATGAAATATTATATAGATTAAAGGTATACAAAATATCATTCAAAAGATGTCAGGAGTATTCATAGTTAGTCATGGACATCAATGTTAAGGGTGAAAGTAGAGAACTCTTGAAAAAGTTGGCAGATTTAATAACCATAAGTGAATTACTAAATGAAGGTACTAAAATTTATAAAATTGAATTAGACATCACATATTATAAAGAGACAATCTCTGCCTAAGATCAAAGGATATTATAATTGGAATCTGAATTATCAAATTAGAGACAATAAGTCTAATAACTTCAAAAAGTCAATAAGGAAATTTATGATAAGATGAAGTAAGAAGCAAAAGAGGAGAGAAAAGAGTTAGAAACAACCCTTGACGTTGTAAAAGCATAATTCTCTAAACTTGAAGACGACTTCTATTAATAAATATTTAATTTGGAGAATACAATCAAATAACTCAATGTAAAAATTGTTGAATTAGAAACTGGGAGAGCAAGTTTAATCAAAACAATACATTTAAAGGATGATTTATTAAAAAAATAATCAATTCATTATGATACCAAGTTGACGGATTAGAAAGTCTATTGGCAAAATAAGTTGAGTGAGAAAACTAATGAATTAGAGTAGACAATTAAGGAGAATGTTCAGTCTTGGGAAATTAAGTGTAAATGTATTTAAAATGATTTCGATATATATAAAAGGAATGTTTAAGAACAAATAGATTAGTTAAATTAATTATCAAATTCAAGGGAAAAAGATTATGAAAAATTGAAAGACAATTTTGATAAATTATTGGAAGATTATAAATTAAAAGAGTCTTACATTTAAACACATAAAGATGAAAATGAGAAAATTACTGGCCAATTAATAAAATAAGTTGAAATACTTAAAGAGCTGTAAATAAACTAAGAATAAAAAATTAATACTTAATAATATGAATATAATAAAATACTTTAATAATATAAGGATGGGGATTCAAAATATAAAAAAGAGTAGTAACGTTAAAGTGAGTTACAGTAAGAGATTTCTGAATTAAAAATGCAAAATTAGGAGTAATAATTAACTATTCAAAATTATCATTAATTAATCAAAGAAATATACACTAATGCAGCAACATTTTTAGGATTAGAAATAAAGACTCAACAATACTAATAAATGCTCTAATTTTCTTTAGAATATTTGCTAGTGTTAATCAAATCAATTTAAGAATAAAAGTTAGAGTTTAATGAAATTTAAAATATGTATGAAACTTAAAATTTAGATTTGAAAAATAAACTGAATAAATAATGTTAAGTAAATTCATCTCAAGAGAAACTAATTGCAACATTAGAAAGAAGGATTTCAGAATTGTAATTGAATATAATAAAAAACAGTATCTAAGGATCATAAGATTCATAAAAAAAGTTTAATTAAAAGCAAGTGTCTTACTCAATTCATAAATTAGAAGATCTATAGGTCTTTCCAAGTATATTAGAATAATCAGATCTGATATAATAGCTAAGTGAGCACAGTAGGCCAAATGAAATACAGAGTGATAAGGTAGAATAAATTAAGACTTAAATATCAGAACACATCATTAAAGAAGATAAATACACATAGACGGATGACTTAGTTATAGTGACAACAAAAACAGAAGAAAGATCAGATGACCAATTATCGGAAAATAGTTAGGATTTATCAAATACTCCAGAATAAACTGAGAATCCAGATCCAGTACCTGAAATAATAGTAGAATAAAAAGTAGTTCAATAATAAAATAGAAGGAAAACTCATAACTTATTTGTTCCTCAATATGTTCCTTTATTGATGGGGGTTAAAGAAGATGATCCTGAAGAAAATTAAATCAAAAATTAAGATTAAGCCTAATCAATGAATTCAGAATAAATGAATGATGTGAAATCTATCAAGAGTGCTAAAGACTAAGGTAGTAATGTGATTGAAAGTTTAGCAGTCATAGAAGAGAATAATTTATAACAAATTGATGAAAATTAAGTACAAAATGTGGAGCAATAAGAAGTTATAAATGATAAAGAATTAGATACTGAATAGAACTAATAAATAGATGAAATTAAACCTGAAGAATTAAATTAAAATAATTAACAGTATTCTACTCCTTTACTGCCAAAATTGGATTAAAATGAGATGACTTTAAAGGATTATATAGATTAATAGGCACAATAAGAATAAGAAGAAGCATCCCTTTATGCCAAAAAGGGGGACTTTAATTAAGAGTTAAAATTGCAACAATAATATAATGATTATTCTTATTCCAAAGCTAGGAAATTAAAATTGAATTAAATCATATAAGCGAAAAGACTTTCACAAAAGAAACAGCATTCAAAAAAATTTAAATTGAAATTAGATACAACTTTGAATGAACATAATCATATAAATCAAACACCTGAAACTATAGCAGATACAACAAATACAAAGGCTAGTAGAAGTACTCATATTCAAACAGAATGGTCTCTTAAAGTAACACCTTATGCTACTTTATAATTCTAATTAGAGAATGAGTAATAAGGACTGTTAATAAATAAAGATCAAATTAAGGAAAGCTAAGAATTCATATCATTATAAAAAGAGTATGGCAAATTGTAGAATAGGTTGGTTGACATAGAGTAAGAGAATCTAAGATTGGCTTTAATAATTGAATATTTTTAAAAAAATCAACCGATATAAAAAATATTTCAGGATTCCAGCTGTTTTTGTAATTTAGATGAAGATATCTATGAAAAGTGTGAATAATTAGATCAATAAGTTAAGACTTTATAAATGGAGACTAACAAATTGAATGAGACTAAAGTAGAATTGGAATAGAAAGGAAGAGAAATTGAGAATTTATAAGATTTGATAGCAAATTTGAGTGATTAGACAATGTAATAAAAATAATAAAATTTGCAGTTGAAAGATGAGCTTCTATAGTTGTAAGAATAAATTAAAACAATAAACAAATAAAATGAACTGATGAGTCAATCGGCTAATGCTTCTAAGGAATAAAATGCCAAGATTAAATTACACTCAAATTCTATTGTAGTAAGGAAAGAAATTAAAGAAAAGCCAAAGCCATTAACACCCACTAAATCAGATTAAATGGATGATTTGAAATAGAAGGTCTTTTAATAAGAAAAGATTATTAGATGTTTGAACTAATAAATTGCAAAAAAGGATGAATTATTGACATAGAAGTAATACCATTAAGAGAACATGGCTTAACTTTCATAATTATAGAATGCAAATGTTGAAGTCTAAGACTTGAGAAAATAATTAGAATAAAAAAAGGAGCAACTTGCAAAATGCTATACTCTTATCCAATATTTAGAAGCAGAATTGGAGAATTATAAATCCACTTGCAATCTATTTACTAAACCCAAACAATAAAATACAGAGAGAATTATTAAAAGCGTTTAAGTCACCATACCTTCTATTCCTTAGACTATTTAGAAAAGACTGCCTTATCTATAATCGGATGAATAATATTCCACAATAAGTCGAAGTTCATACAAGAAGAGGTATGTGCATATAATTTATATTACTTAGAAACCATTCTCTGTATACAAATCCGTTTGATAACTATGATGTACTTAGAAACGCAGCAAAGTTTGTAAAATAGTTAAATAATAATTCTATATAATTATAAAATGATTGATAAATTTCTTGAATAAGCTTATTAAGGAGAGTTGCTTAATGAAAATGCCATCAAGTTTATCTGTTTAACCTTGAAAGAGATTTTTTCTAAAGAACCAAATGTAAAAAAGATCCCGACTCCAGTCACAATAGTTGGAGATGTTCATGGGTATTTGAAAATGTCTAATTAGCCAATTATACGATGTTTAAGAGCTTTTTAAAGTGGGAGGAAAGCCACCCTTTACGAATTATTTGTTTTTAGGCGATTATGTTGATAGGGGTGCTCATAGTGTAGAAGTCATTACATTGCTTTCCCTCCTTAAAGTAAAATTCCCAAATAGAGTTACATTGATTAGAGGAAATCATGAAACTAGAGGGATTACTCAAAATTATGGATTTTACATGGAATGCCAATAGAAATATGGGAACACTCAAGCATGGGAATACTTTACAGATATGTTTGATTATATTCCTATTGCTTGTATTGTTGGTACAAATCTATTGTGTGTGCACGGAGGACTGTCCCCATGCATAGAGAGTGTGGATGAGATAGAGCATTTGAATAGATTCTAAGAGATTCCTCATGAGGGAGCATTTACAGATATTATGTGGTCTGATCCTGATGATGAAGATACTCCTGGATTTAAAATATCTCCAAGAGGAGCAGGCTTTGTTTTTGGAGGTTAAGTTCTTAAGGAATTTCTACATTTCAACAACATGACACATCTGATCAGAGCTCATTAATTGTGCAACGAAGGATTCAATTTGAAATTTGAAGACAGATGCATTACTGTTTGGAGTGCTCCTAATTACCTATATAGGAATGGGAATCTGGCTTCGATTCTTGAAATTGATGAACAGGACAATCGTTATTTTAATATTTTTAGTGAGAGTCCTGAAAACATGAAGAAGGATTTAGGAACTAAAAGCATGATGCTTGGTGCTGATAAAAATTATTTTATATGACTAATTAATATAAAATTTCTAAATATCAACTACAACGAATTCGAAAGCAAGCCTAAGAGGATGCTGAAATATGTGATCTTTATAATGCCTTATATCCCAAAAAGGATGCTCAAGAACCAAGCAATCAGTCTCTCCATAAGCCATATTTGAGATTGACATAATAAATTGACTTTGAAAAAATACGACCTCTAAACATTCTCCAAGAGGCTTTGAAGTTATTCAAAAAGCAATATAAATCCGGTGAAATTGACTACCAATATTTTAATGATTAATTGCGATCAATTAGATAGGATATCAATGTTTAAAATATTGAAAATGAATTCACCATAAAAACATATGAGGCCAATGCTTTAGCGAGTATTGATAGTCTGGATTTATACACCTTTGAATAATGCTAAATGAAATTACTAGAGTTGTATTTAATGCCAATTAAGGCCAAAAGGAAGTCAGAATTCTTATGCTACATCATTTTATATCATGCACTCAAAGACAATAAGGATTAACTAATTAATATTTTCAATACCTAATCAATTGATACTGAAAATGATCTCATTTACTTTGCTTTGAAGTATGCTATTTAATCGATTAAATAGCATGTGCTCGTATTTGTCTACCAAAAACTATTACAAAGTTTTCAGATGCTTCTATTATGCTAGTAATAAGATGTCCAAAATGATTCAACCCTTTTTGCCTCAATTAAGAAAGCGATTCATCAAAGAATAAAAGAAAGGGTAATGTAATTTCTTTTTTGATGTAGATTAATTGGAGAAGGATCGACTCAATATTTAGCTGACATTGCCTGGGATGGAGACCTTGAGGCCTGTATGTAATTTATTAGTAAAGAATTATGAGATGAATAAGATGAGCATTAAATATTAAATCTTTTAATTATTTTTTTAAATGGCTAGAGCATAAAAAGACACTCGACCAATCGCAGATTAGGCTACATCAGAAGCAGCTTGTACCTATGCTGCTCTCATCTTATATGAAGACAATTAAGAAGTATATTAGTAAATAAAACTCAGATTGTTGCTTCTAAATTAGCATCAGTCATCAAAGCTGCTAATTTAAGAGTTGAACCAATCTGGACTAAAGTATTTGAAAAGGCACTCAAAGGAAAGAAAGTCGGAGATTTATTGCATGGAAATACAGGCAATGCACCTGCCGCTTAATCTGCTGCATAAACATCAGCTCCTGCCGCTTAATAAGCTAAAGCTCCAGAGCCAGCTAAAGAAGTTAAGAAAGCTGAAGAACCAGAAGAAGATGTTGATATGGGAGGCTTGTTTGATTGATTAAACGCCTTTGTTCGTACATTAATATTCATCATCGCTTGAACATGCCTCTTCTCGTAGTTTAATCTCTTAGTTACGCTTTCATCGGCAAACTCTCAATCGTTGTGTTGTTTAAGCTCTCAATTGCCCTTTTTTGCATCAGATGCATAAAAAAACTCGATATAACCTTATTCCCTTTCTATTACATTTAATGATATACAAGAGATCTCCCCATTTTGTCCCATTCTACCTAAGCCCTCTTCACCTTCCCAAATTATTAAGCCAACTCTTTCAATTCATCATTCGTAACACTGTAATGCAAGTTTGTGATATCAACAATTGTTCCAGGAGTGTGATTGTCATTTCTATGTCTATCGCCTAAAAACGCTTATAATTTCTATCTCTTCTCTTAGTATCCCTTTCTAACATTCTGCTTATTTCTTTTCTGCTATTGGATTCTCTCTTCCAAGTTTATTTCTATAATGTCCTCTTTTTAACTCATTCTATTTAAATTAATATTATTATTTACAATTTATCTTCCATTAAATTTGATCAAACCACTTTGATCTATTAGATGTAATCAGGATTTTTCTCATGCATTCAATACATAAAACCATACTTAATGAATGATTTAATATTTTTATTAACAGAATTGTTCTAAGCTTTTTAAATTTACTTTATTGATCAATTCTAACTTAAGTATTCTTAGATTTAAATAGGATTTTAAATGGTTTAATAGATATATTTAATAGTTGTTTATATACTAATTGAATATATTTAGCTTTTTCTAACTTGGCTATGAAAAAATCTACAATTTTAGTAAACTTATTGAATTGTTCATTAGATAGAAAGATTATGGTTTATTTGAAAAATGATAAAATATTTTTCTTTACCTATTCATTATAATAGGATAACTAATTTATTGTATAATAAATTTTTAAGAATAATTAATTTATATATAACTAGAAATGCAAAAATGATATTCAATTAAAGTGATCTCTAGAGTTTGCTAAACTGCTCAAACTAATCATTCCATTAAATAATTCATTTAATTTTAGAGTCTCTTAGTATCTCACTGACATAAGGTCTTATCTAACCTTTAATTTAATAAAATAATTTTACTCTATCAATTTCTGATTTAATTTTAATTTCACTTTCCTCCTTTTCATAAAGAGACTTAATTTCAAGTTTCAAGTTGTTGTTCTCATCAATTGCTTCAACATACTTCTGCTCTAAATCTTGTATTTGTATTTTTATTGTTTGATATTAATCTTTATATTCTTGTAATCTCTAGATTTCATTTTTTAAATCTTTAACATAACCTGATTTAAATTCTTCAATTTATTTGTTGATCTCTTGTTTTCCTTATTTTAATTCCTATTACAATTTGTGCTTCTCGTGCTTGTATTATCTTAATTTTTCATTGAGCTTTTCATTTTCTTCCTTTAGAGGTTCATATGTAAACAAGAGTTCGTCTAACTTTGCTATTTCTGACTTTAATCTTGAATTTTCTTCTGCCAGCAGAACCAATTATTCTTATAACTATCTTTATTAATCATCATTTTTAAATTATAACGACTATGAAATAATTTCATTTTGAATACATTTAAAGTTTCATTTTCATTTCGTAAATGTTAAATTACATCCTTTAGTTCTTAATTATCTTTAATTAAATTATCTTTTTCCACCTATAATTTATTCAATCTATAGAATTCATTTTCCTAATTTTGAACATGTTCCTAATAAATTTCTCTTAGCTATTCACATTCATCTTATAATTATTCCAAGTGTCCTTACAACTCCAAGATGACATGATCTTTCTTCAGGAATTCAATTTTTAATAATTCCATCTATGATTATAATAGTGTATAATTACTTTTTCCCTTTGATCCTTTAATTAGCTGATATAATACTATTCTTGCTCAATCAATTTCATGTCATTCAATCTTAACTTGTCATTGCTTGATAAGAACTCCATAAATTTTTAAGAAGCCATAAAATTATAAAATAATAAAATCAATTTAACATATGCTTATTCATTAGTTCAATTCTACTATTAGGTCGTTCAAAATTCATATCATTTAATTATGGTTACTTCAAACAAAAGAAACCATCACTTATCAAATTTTTAGCACTCTTCAAAAACCCTCTTTCCCTTGCCTACTCTATCCTTCTTCTTTCATCATTCGTCATTTTCAAAATAGTCATAATAGCATTCATCAAGATTGAAGCTTCCTTATAGTTCCTAGTCTCTTAATATAAAAAGTATTTATAGACTACATTTTTTAAATATTCAAAATTTGCATTGTTACTTTGCAATTCTTCCTTTGTTTAATAAATAAAATCAGTTTATGTTTATTTTTGATTAGATAATATATTTTAATTTAGATCTTATTTTTATAACGTTATTTCTTATTCAAATGGGTTAACTTCATCATAATCATTTGGAGTTTTTGTAAAACCAATATGATTAGAGTAATTATCTCTCACTTGAGTTTTTTAAACTAATTAGAAATTTGCATTCTCTAGTTCCAATTACTTGATTTTCAAACTTTATTTTTGAATTTCTTCCAGCAATTTATCTACTTATTATTTCATTTTAAGAGATTCGTTCAGACTATCAGATGAGCTAATTTTCCATTGTCTATCTGGCTACTATTACTAGAGCTCTTAGACCATCAACTAAGTCTTTAAGTTTGCACAATCATCTTCCAATTGACTTAATTTCAGAATTTATCCATTCTTTATTTATATAATGTCATTTAACTCAATAATTTCTTTAGCCAATCTAGTATTATTATTATCTAAATCATTAATTTATTGTTTTAATTATTTAATTATTTATTAAGTCTTTTAATCGCTATTCGACCCCTATTTTTCTATCATTTATCTATACTTTTCTTCAAGTTAAAATTTCTCATTATTAGTCTCCTTAATTAAATTTGTAAGAGCCTTGGACTTATCTTCATCCTTTTATTTAAGCAAGTCAATTATCGAATTGCAATCAAATTAACCTAGCATTTAAATTAACACTAACCTAAAGGTTTCTATTCGAATTAATATTATTAATCACTAAGAGCAAAATGAATAGCTTAGAATAGAGATTCTCTGTCCTTTGCCAATAACTTATACTCCTTATAAGTCTAAACATATTTCTCTGATAATCTGTCTAGTTTCTTTGTTATTGTTTTATTTTCCTTAATCTTAATACTAATTCATAAATAATACTTTCTCTTTCAACTGAACAATCAAGTTCTCCTTTGTTAAGTTCTCAAATTATTCATTGTTTTCTTGCATTATATTTAATAAATTAATTCAATTTAATTTAAAATCCTCAAATTCTAATAAAAACTTTAAGATAATGAATTTTCTAAATTATATAAGAAAACTCTAATTTTAAAATAAATAATGATAAAGAATAATTATTATCAAATACAAAATTTTACACATTAATTATTGTTTAACATATTTTTGACTTAAATTAACATTAAATATATAGAAGACAATCATATTTGTGATTAACACTAATCTCACTTACAAAATCCTTTATGCTATTTCCAATGTGTCTTTTGACAATCAACTCCACAATAATAGACTAACTTACACTATCCACATCTTAATTCTCCATTCTTTTTGCAAATTCCGCAGATTGTTTACTTAGCAGGCTCATATAAAATAATTTAATCTATTGCTACATTAGGTTAGTCCCAAGTTTTAGTTTGAAAAGTTATCTCAATGCCAAGATGATCATAACTAATACCTATATTAATTGGGCCACCTCCTTATTTACTTGTGGGTTCACCAAACTTAGCTACTATATGCTAATGTTATGTAAATTAATATACTGCATTGCACATAGTAAATGTAATCCCAAATGGTAAATCGCCTTTGTAAGGTTTAAATTATTTATCATGATTTCCATATAGGTAGACATTTTTTAGTATACTGTTTTGAAACTCTAATTGGAATCCTTCTTAATAATTCATTAAATAAGTAACACCATTAGGAAATTTCTATACTTTACAATTATTATCATTCTGTTAGTCATTGTTTATTTTAAATGAATCTGTCCCCAGATGCTATAAGAATTCTGCCATTTTAACAAAATTATACTATTTTTGTAAAATAAATTATTATGATTATTATGAACTCTCATTATTTTATTTTCTAATTTATTCCTAATAACACATCAATAAAATCATTCGAGCACATTGGGAGAAATACTTTTCCCTTAGATATATATTCAGTGTTTCTAATTTATCAAACAATTTATAATTTCAATAGAAATGTAGAATTTAGTAGAAAATCTAAAATTCTTGCTCAATTTCTTATAATAAACAATATATAATAAAATTACTTATAAGTCTATGATCTAATGTAGAATAGACATGTTAATAACATGGGTTGTTGTGATTTGATACCAATATTATGTTTGTTGTAATGTATTTACTTGATATTGATCATGATATTGAAAATAATTCTTCATATTTGATAAAAATTAAATCCTTTTATTTAAATAATGTCCTAAAAGTTCAAGGTTAGAAAGCTCAGAGAATAAAAGCCAGAAGATCTCCTCAAGGACTTAGAAAAGCTCAAGGGTGAATTAATTTAATTGAGAACAGTGAAAGTATCAGCAGGTAATGCCTAAAAACTTGGCAGAATTGGAGTAACAAAATATATGAATAATCAAGCTTGTTAGAAAGAGAATTGCCAAATATTTGACAGTCATTAATGAATAAAGAAGAAACTAAGTCAAAGCAGCTACCAAATCAAGTGGCAAACTCCCTGTTGATCTCAGAGGCAAAAAAACTAGAGCAATTAGATAAAGACTCACAAGAAGCGAAAAAGGTATATCTATTTAGTTATATGTAAAGCTTAAAAAACATAGAGATAATGGAAGAGACTCAACAATTTCCCATTAAGAAAGTTTGCTTTGAAGGAATGATTCAATTATATTAAAATTAGTACAATATTGACAAGGCAATATGTAAACCATATCTCAATAATTCTTTTAATGTATTTGAACGATTTGCAATTGCTTAAAAGGATTAAATCCATTTTAAAGACAATCAATTGAATTCTAAAGGATTCAATGAATTGTGAGCTCAAAGCAAATTGGCTCAAATAACATAAATTATATAAGCTCAAAATTTATATATTCAAAATTGAATAGCTAAATTATTGTTTGCTTTAATTTCTTCTTAATCTGTTTAGTTTTTATTATTATTTATGTATAATAATTATTAATGGTTATAATTTGATTATAAACAATTCTTTAAATTTGGTTTATCTTTAAATGTGATCTAAATGGTTAATATCATAATAATAATTTAATGTTTTTGCTGTTTTTCATTGATTATTTATTTAAAAATAAAATTAATATAAAACTGCTATACTAAAAAATTGATGTTTAACTTCTGGAAAATCAAGTTTTTTAGTTACTAAATTATTAAGATTGAATAAAACTAAATAAATATGGTAAAATAAATAAACAAGATCAGACTTAATCATTTAGTTTAACAAGCTTCTTGTTGACCAAGACAACAATATCTTCATAATCTTCTAAATTAGTGGGATTAAATTAATCTAATTTGTAAATTTTAGCTTCCTGTTCCTCGGTTTCTTCTTGTTTTGGTTGATAATTAATAGAGGTTTCTAGTTGTTTAATTACTAAATCAACTAATGCTTTATTTTTTTACTCTTTTGTTATTCTTCCAAATTTCATCTTTGTTTCAGCTTGCTTTAATAAATTATAATATCTATTTTTAATAGTGTTCTCAGTTCTCCTCAATTAGAAGACTTTGAGTGAAATCTCTGCCCATTTCTTACCTCTTAATTCTATTTCTCGAAACAATTAGAGCTCCTCTTCTTTTGTCCACGGATTGCTTTACAATTAAATAGGAAGTTTACTTGACAATATTTGGATCAAGCTTATTTACCCATCTATCTCTGCATTGCTTTCCCTATCTTATGTATGGTGTTTTACAGATCCTCATCAAATCTATAGCTATTTCACACCACTTATTAGGTTTAAATTATTATAATTATGTTAAAACCTTATCTTCTTAGGGAGTCCAATTTGCTTTTTTGTGACATTCTTCTAGCCATCTATTTCTGCAGGCTTTCCAATTATGAAAACGAAACAATCGAGAAATCTATTCCCACTATTACGAAGACTATTAAAAAATAAAAAATATTTATTACTAACTCTATAGGCTTCATTAAATGCTGTAGGCATGTTCCTAATACAGCAAGATTTAGAAATTTATCTTGGCATGGAGTCCAAGCACCTCTTTTACTATTGTATGCTTTTTCAACTGAGCATAGAATCTATAAAATTTCTTCTTGCGTTGGTAATTTTGAGAATGTGAACTAATAATTTCTAAGAAGTGTCTCTGCAAATTCTAAGTGTGGTTATTCAAACCATTCAAGAACAATCTACCTATTTAATGGCGTTTTTTTTTGCATAATCAAAATGATGATTAAATAATATATTGATTATATAGCATATAATAGACAGTTAACAATCAACTTTAATGAATAATAATCAGCCTCAATTGGAAGATCATCTTCATCCATACGTAAATATAAATGCCTGTATTATTTATAACTAATACTAGAATTTTCATTTTATAAACATTGTTGATGTTTGAAAAACGTAGTTTTCAAAATAAATTTATATTTTTCTCTATTCATCCCTGCTATATTTTGAGTATTTCTGTCATGTTTTTAGACGTATTACTTTTATGGTGAAGAACAACAAATTCGATGACAGTTACTTTTTTTATGATAATACTACTACCTTTTTGATTTTTAATTGAGAACTATTTAGCAATAGAGATTAACCAAATATTCAAAATTTGTTGAAGATATCCGAATTCTTATTAGCAAAAGAGACAATAATTATAAAATTGGATTATTAATACTTATTAATTAAGAAGAAAATTTCCGTACAATCATAAAAGGAAACTTATTATAATATTAATTACTGTATCTTCAAGTTGCAACACACCGCAAAATCAATGAACAAATTTTTATATGTAGTTAATAGAGCTGTACCTTTTATGCATTTTGGTGCTCCTTATAATGTTTGCACTCAATCTTAGCAATAATAAAACAGTTCTAATCGATTTAGTTTTCTCCGTTCAAATAACAGCCAATACATAAATTTTACATATTATAAGTGTCAAAAATTAAGTAATGATTGCTGTATAATATTCTGAATAAAGAATACAAAAATATTCATGTGTTCTTCAAAATTGAAAATTAATAATAATAGAATATCAAAAGATACCATAACTGATTAATACAATTTGGTAAATTAGAATGAGGAGGATGCAAATTTAAAATATATTAATGAAATTAGATTTTAGTTTACAAATTTTATATTAAAACATACATCTTTTATGTGTTAATGAAACAATCAACTAAGGAGAAGTTTATACATTTATTCTTAATTTCTTAATTCAATTATTTGTAGTTTTATAAAAGAGTATTTTTTATTAACATGAACTAATTGATTTAATAAGAGGATGCCCAAGAGAATTAGAACCAGGATAATTAAAATCTAAAATAAGCTCAATAACAAATTGAAGATGAAGATTAAAAATAATAAAGCTACAAAAATTCTTAGGAAGAGGAAAATGCAGGTTTTGATTCTGGCCATAAAGACTAAGATCTATAGTAAATTCATGAAGAGAGTCAATAGAATAGTCAGAAATAAGAAGGAAAGGATGAAACTAAAAGAATACCAACCTAAGGAGAAATGGAAACTACGACTTAAAGAAAAGATGAGAATAGACGATTAGAAACTGAAAAGTAATAAAGACAAAAAACAACTTCAGAAAAAACATTTAAAACACTTGAATAGATTTATTACAAGAGAAATACCTAATCATTCATGCATCTTCGAGCACCTCAATAATTTGATACAAAAATAGTGCATGATTAATTAAATAAATCTCATGCAAAACAATAATACACTTTTCCTAAAGCTTAAAGGTTTTCCAAGCCAAAAGAAAGTTACTGCTCAATGTAGTTTTATGACTCTTAGTAATTTGTATTATTAATTCTAGAATTTAAACATAATTAAATAAAAGAGCAGCAGCTTTGGGCTATGGAACTAAGTCTGACTTCACAAAAAGAGATAAATATATTCCAGGACCTACAGATTACAATATCAGATTAATGCCAAAGCCGGGAGTGAAATTTGCATACGGAAGAGATGAAATGCATTCTAAAGGGCTTCATGGTAGACCAAATTCTAATCCTGCTCCCAATTCATATTAAGTCAAAGATATCATAACCACATACAAGTATACAATGGGAGAAAGAACATCTGCCAAACGTACTTTTCCCTTTATATCTATAAGACATCTACATTCAGTCCACTACTCCAGCCCCAGGTCGATATAATGTAGGGGGTCTCAGTTAAAAAGGAAGCTACTTTATTGGCAAATACAAAAGTAGTGGAGCCCCTGTTATTTCTCCTGCAACCGCTTAATCTCAAAGAATAAAAAAGATTCCCGGCCCTGGAACATATGACCCTCCAGGAGATATAGGAGACCCAAGGAATTATTTGCCTTCACAATATTCTACCAGAAGTGGATTTCGATTTGGTTATTAGGAAAGATAGACCTAAGAGATTAAAAATAAATAATGTAATTAAATTAATCATCTTAAGTCCCTGGTCCTGGTACTTATTAACTTCCATCAGAGTTTGGTGATTTTGAATACCCACCTTAATTTTGATTTTATAATTTAACCGCAATCTTATACATTCTAATATGATCTATAATAATTCAATCATAAATATTCTACATCGAATAAGAAATTTTAAAAATTGGAAGATTTATAAAAATTGTTAATGTTAATATATTCTATAATAATTATCTATATTTTGGTATTATTTTATTTAATAAGTGCAACTATATGAAGATGTTAAAAATCCTAATTTATGATTAAAATAAATAAAGGATGATAACTATCATCTAATTTCTGATTGAAAATATCTATATAGAGATTAATTTTGTTTATTATAAATTTATTTTATTACTATTATTCATTCTGCTTCAGCAATTAGTTTTTATTTCTCCTCAATGTCTTCAATCTATGCAGACTATTATTCTTATTCTTGTGGCATTACCTTGTCATTTATTAGATGAATCCATGGCAAGGGTAAAATGATAAAGAGACTTGATAAAGCAATGAAAATATATAATTTAGAGTAATCTTATTAATTGATTCCCATTTCATATAAGATCAAATTGCCGATTTATCCTCCAGCAAAGGTTCCTAGATTCATTGTGGCCATAAGCATAGCATACATAGTTGCTTCAATGTTTTTAGGACAAATTTTGCATGCATAAACTAAAATAGGTAGTAAGTTCAGTTCTCCAATAAATTATAAGATCACTGAATCACCTAGACAGAAAAATCTATCGTCTATTCCCCATTTTACATTCATTCTTGTAACCAAAGGTATTGTCGTGAGATAACAAAAGAAGAAAGCAACTGTAGTAGTAATAAATATATTTTTAAATGCGACATCCTTTAAATAATTTCTATACAATAAAATCGCAAGAAGTGTGCCCAAACAACTGATAAATTTTAGATATCCCATGAATCTTGGAGTAAAATGCAAGACTTCAGTATAGAAATAAAACATTATTGAACTACTTGAAGGTACCATCATGAATGCTAAAATTAACAATACAGGTCTCTTAAATTAGATTAAACAATTACTAATAAATTTTAGGATTAGAGAAGAATTTCCAGAAAATACTCAATACTTCCTTTATATTTTATGATTATTGGGTTTATTCAGTCTCTTTCAATTTCAAAGAAAGTAATGCCATTGTTAATGGAAACAAACTGTTGATCATAAATACTAATTGTCATTTGAAAAATTACTTTATTTCTTAGTTAAATACATAAGTAACATTCCTGAGAAATATGCACTAATCAATCCACCTGCAGCTTTGAATCCAAAGAATACTGAAACATTATTTGCTGCATGATCATTTGCACACTATTCTACCATTAAAGCCTCTACAGTTCAACATATTGTTACCTCCAACTACATTGCAGATGCAAACAGAAGAGGATATCATAATAAGCAAAGAAACAGCCACATAAACATTATCAACTCCAATATATGCCATTAATTGCCATCCTAAAAAACTTAAAAAGCCACAGAAGACAATATATGCTTTTCTTTTGGATCCCAAAATTGGAAAGGAATCACAAACTATTCCCCAAATAGGCTTAATTATCCTATGGATATCTAATTAACAAAAATACCATGGTAATTATGATAATCCAACAAATACTCCCATCTTACTAGGTGATACATGAAAATCATCCTTGTATAAATATTAAATTGATAGATCTGCTAAATGCTATACTCCTTGTGAAAAGGCCACAATCCCAACTATTATCTAAGTCAAATTGAACAAAGGAATATTTGTTTTTGGACTCATAAAAATTATTTGTAAAAAAACGAATGTACTATATTTCTAATTTAATATTAACAAAAATGAGATTTTCAGTGTTTAAAATAATATAAACAATAGAAATCCATCCCTATTTTATGAACTTGCAATCAATTAAATATACAGATTTGTATGGTCGACTATTCAATCACTAAAACTTAAACATCATCATATTTTTATTATTGCTCTTTAATATGCATTAAAAATACAATTGACTCAATTCATTTATTAATCAGCTATATATTCATGCATATTAAGATATAAATTGTTATAATTCCTAATCTTAATTAATTCTCTTTCGTTTTTATCTAATTGCAAGTTATGTTGATAATCTTGCTATAGATTGTTGCTCTTAATAAAATTCTATTTACATTTATTTTCTTTTATTAAATACGTTTCTCCTTAAGATTTTTATTTTCATTATTTTATGGAAGTGTTGTTAGATGGTTGTGTTATGATCTAGTACAAACTTTGCACTTAGGTCATTAATTCATTCAGTAAATTATTGAGAAGTGCAAATTAATAGCCATTAGATGTTTTTTTTATAATTCATAAATAAAAATAACCAAAATTGATCAGATCAATCCATTTGCTTTGGCTTTCTCCATTTCAACATTCAAATCTAGTTGTAGTTTCAAATTTAATCTATTTAATTACAAAATTATGCATACTTCTCAATATTTTAGATACACTAATATATTTTAGAATCGGGAAGTTGTTTGAGCTGCTGAGCAAGTTCGTTGATCTATTAAGGAGTTATTTCTAAGATCTATTATAGGTCTTCAACTGTTCCTTAAGGAGGCTTAGAGTTTGATATTGATTCATTTAAATCATTAAGGACTGAGCCCATCTCCAAGCTGGTGTCACTTTATTCATTAATGAACCTTGAATAGGAATTCACAAAATTCACGAAACAATGAGAGGACTCAGATTCTGATTCAGATTCCTCTTCCTCTTCTTCCTTTTAGTTCTATTTCACAATAATAACAGATTTTTTGTTATTCTCTGACATTATTATTAATTATTAATTAATAAAGTGGAGCAAAAACACAATGGTTGATTATTAATTACCTTAAAAAATTTGATGATCCAAAATAAGGATTAGAGTCATTAGATTTTCTATTGAAATTGAACAGAATCTCAACAATTGAAGAGAACTTGGAAAGGAAGAATCTCATTGAATTGAGAGGATGTTATTAATTGAAATGAGTACTACAATTAACATAATATTAACTAATTATTTAGTTATTTATATTAATTATTTATAATATATAAATGCTGGATTCAAATGCTTTATTGAGAGCCAAGAGAGATTAGTTAAGAGTGTAAATAAGAAGAGACTAGTTGGAGAGCATTTTTAAATCCAAAAGAGTGATTGATAACAAAGAATAATCAACTAAATATTGGGCTATTCATTAAGAATTAATACATAATATTGAGAGATAATCAAACAAACTTTTATAGGACAAAACCTTAATGAAAGAACTCTTTGAGTCTAATGATAAAATGGCTCTTGTAATACTAGCTAATTCTTGTGCTTCTGAATCAGATTAAACTATTTACACTTTAATTAATGACTACCAAATTCATATGTATTTTATGCAAAAACTACAATCGAATGAGGATGAGGAAATAAGATACAGATGTTATTTGGGTTTGGCTAACGTGTTATATTCTGATTCCAAAATAGCCAGATCAATTAAAAAATAGTTATTCTAATCAAATATACTTGCTGAAACCCAGAAATCTTTAAACAATTTACAATAGGATTAACTTGAACATATTAATGCTGTCTTCAGATTACTCTTTGGATTGCTTGACAAAATCAATGATTGCGATTGCACTTTATTAATTAGGTAATCCCAGATTGCCGATATCTGTATCAAAGTAATTGAATTAATGGATGCTAGACTCAGTTTGGCTTCATTAGTTTTACGTAAGGCAAGTGAGATATGTGATGGATTGCTTGAATTATTTGATGATGATAAACTAAAATACTTGTTAAAATAGACTGAATAATAAGATGACAAACAGACTTGTTAAATAATAAGATTGATTGATGAACTATTTATGAGATCTGATGTCAAACTTATCATAGCTTGTTTGGATAATCTAAATATAGATGCAGTAGTCAAGATTGCACTTGCTTAGGAAGATAGTTATTCTTGTTAGGCTGCTTTAGACTTTATTTATCACTTGGCACTTAAGAACAATGAAACAACACAATCATTTGCTTATTTGTTATATGATGATATCATTAAATTACTAAGAACATCTCATTCCAAACGATCCATCGATATTTGCTTAAAAATTCTATCAGAACTAATTTAAAGTTAAATTCTTAAAACTGAGATTAATGTGCTGAATGAAATTATTTTTGAAATAGGTGAGGAAAGATACACTTATTTTGATTATTAGAATTGTCATTTGGCACTAGAAGTTCTAATGGATTTAAAAGAACATTATGGCGTGGAAATGACTAATGAAAGAAGAAAGAAAATAAAATAATGGAGGGGCTGTTAATATGAATAACTTGAAGAATTGATCTCCTTAATTTTAGATGAAGCCTGATCATATAGAGATTTCACTTATTTTAATTATTAATTAATTTTTATAATAAAAGAAATATTTTAAGCCGAGTCATATAATCTTTTAAAACAATATTGAAAAATTTAACCATTTTATTTAAATTGAAAATGAAATCTTTCGGTGTTAGTTCCCTTCTAAAAGTCATTTCAAATAAAATCATTAGTACAATCAAAACTTCTTCTTAATTGAAATAAATTCTTAGGAACAATAATTCTTCCTCCTTTGGAACGACAAGATGTTCGAATATCATTGATACTAACAATAAGGTGTAAGTCATACATGAATTATAGGATAGAGGGATTTATTGGATTCGGTATCTTTTATTGCTATGGAATGTAGGAGTCTAGAAATGGGTTAATTGTCAACAAACTAACTATATTATTTAAATTCATAATGAATAATAGAATCTTTAGATTTTAAAATACTAATATTTTAGCATAAGCATTAACTAATAAAATTCATGAGTTAGAGTATTAATCTAAAAAAGGGACTAAATATCCATTTGGAAATAATGAAGAATTTATTGTGATTGGTTAAATGATCTTAGAATTTTATTTCTCCGATTATCTGATGTAGAGAGGGTATTAGCAAAGACAATATTTAGCTATCCCAAAAAAGATTCCTCTATTAAAAAGCCTAGTGATCTCGTCTTATTGAGATAAAGACTATTAAATGATAAAAACTTAGCAGAAATTGCTATATAATACAATGTTCACAACTTTGTGTAAATAGGTAATCAAACAGCTTTAAAGTATTTTCTTTTATATTTACTTTAGAAAGAACTCTAAAGTTTTGGCTGAAACACTTAAGGCTATGGTGGCAGCATAATATTACGATTCCGGGTTCGATTTAGAACATACTAGAGAGATTTTATAATCTATATTGAAAGAACTTTTAGACAAGTAATTATTCAAATGGAATATTAGAGGCTAGAACGTTCCAATTGCTGAATTAAAGCAAAATCCAAAGACGTCATTCCTCGAATACATTAACAACTAAACAGATCTAATTCCAAAGGTATCAGTGGAATGGAAAAAAGATGAGAATTCAATAAATGTATACAAAATATAATTAGAATTGGATTCTTATATAAATATTACTAAAACAGGAGCAAACAAAAGATAAACAGAATAACTTGTTTATCAGGAAGCTTTGAAATAAATTAAATACAAATTAGCTAATCAAAATCAAATGTTAAAAAAAACCAAGAAAAATAATCCTTTGAATAAAGCTCTATAATATACGAATTAGATAACTCTCTTAAAGATGAGAGCCAATATTTTCAATTTTCAGAATATCATGAATTTAGTAAATCAGATATAAACGAATCATTGGGTGACAAGGTAGAGCATCTGCTCGAAAAATTAGCATTTTGAAAAGTAATATTTATAAACTAATACTCAAAACTTGATTTTTCAATTTATATAAGAATTTTCAATACAATTTCATAATTTAATCTGATCCTTAAGAAATATATCTCTAAATTCCATTCAGATGTAATTTCTAATTCTTTGAGCCTTATTCATATAGTGTATAGCCTTTTACTTCATCTATTTTCTATCATTTTTAAAATGGATTTCTTTTAATGATTATTTGATTGATTGTTTTTAATAAAATTTTGTTATCAAAATGATTTGTATGATTGATTCCTAAAGATTATGATAAAACTTTTTCTGCTTATTATTTTCAATTCATTATTACTTCAAACCAAACAATTGTAATTTGTGCCCAGTGATTAAGTCAATTACATTTGAAACAAATTTTAGAAGGATTTATAGTATATTACAACAATAAAAATAATTATGATTATAAACACACACTTAAGATTGGAAACAACAAAATAACATTATTCATTTTTTAGTATAAAAACTTGAATTTAGATTACCCATAGTTTATTATTATTTTTTATGTCCACTAGTTGAAGTCTCGTCTGAATTTGAGAATGTCAATGGATTACTTTTTATGCAAATTACTATAAGAGGATAAGCTATGTGGAGTTTTATTTTCATTATGTGTTTCTTCAGTACTAAATTAAAAATATTTGAAGATCACAAGTTTCTTAATTAGTTTTCGATTTATTAATTATTATTTTCAATCTCTTAAATTACAATTTTACCTACTTTAGCTATCATTCTGTTATTAGGATCATTCTCTAACATATAAGGTAATAAAACAAATAATTATTCCATTTTAATGCTGCTAACTTCAGGGTGTGCCTAATTTTTTCTTAATTCATAGACGCCCTCCTTATTTTCTTAGAAAATGTTTTTTGTTTAAGAAAGAGATTCTCTCCTGTTAACCTAAGAATAAAAGAGTGTGAATACAATTTGTAAAGAACACATCCCAAACTATAGACATCTGCTCTGTCATCATAGAGTTTGCCTTTATTAAAATTGATAACCTCTGGTGCAATGTATCCAGGAGTTCCAGAAGTTGGAAAGATCAACTAATTTTTGATCTTTCTCGATAATCCAAAATCAATTAATTTAATGGTATCTGACTTCATAATGTTATGAGGATTGATATCTCTGTGCATAATTCCTCTTTCTGATATATAGATTAGAGCATCTAGAATTTAGAGCATTATCTTAATAGCCTCAGCCACACTCAATCCATATGGCCTAGATTACAATTCTGTGCTTAATGCTCTGCCTTTGATTAATTCTGTCACAATGTAATAATATTATTAATCAGTATAAACCTCCTTTAATTTTACTATGTTTGGGTGTTAGAGAGATTGCAGTAATGAGGGTTCATGTATTAATTAAGGCTAGAATAATGGAAGTATACTTACAATTCCTCCTTGACAGGATGCTAATTTCAACTTTTCACATTTTTTAACAGCAAAATACTCACCACTATTAGAGATACATCTATAAACCTATATAACATTACTATTTTATATACTTCTCCTGACATTCCATGGCCTATAAGCATTTAAATTTAATAAAATTCAGTAATTGAAGTATAAAATACTCTGCCTGCGATCATTTCTTTCAAAATTTGCAATTTAGGAGCATGAAAAGCCTTAACAGTATTTTGATAAGCAATTGAAAATACTTGTATTTTGTTGTCCTAAACAATCCAATTAATTGTAGTAGTTAAATTCAATTTAATTACGTATTTGGGTTAACGTAATGTGTTCTATATTTATCAAATGGATTATACTTCAGTCATAACAATTTCATCCTGGAATAAGTAAAGCTAATAAACCTTATCAGCAAGAAATGCTTTCCTTGTTACCTGAACTGTAAAGAGAGCATTGACATATTAATAACTATTCATAAATTTATTAATAAAACGCACATCAAATATATAATATTATTACATATCCTTATCCAATACTCTAAAATCATTTAAGATGTTCTGTTAAAATTTTGTTATAGGAATATCCAACGAAAAGATATCCATCAGCCTTATAGAATTTACTCTAAAATTCAACCCTTAAGATATGATACAAAATATATACCAATGCAATCTTAAGGCATGCAAAAAACATTCCATAACATCCATCATCATCAACACTCCAAATGTCAACAAGGCAAACACAATGTAAAAGTATCCACTCATTAGTCCCCCTATAATTCCACCCATGTCTAATTTTCCTGCAATACACATATCATAAAACACCTCTGCTAATTATCCATGAGCCAGAGATAATGCCCACAAACGAAGATATGATGCAGTGTTACTTATACCTCCTAAAACGAATTCAATTGTCTCGATCATCTGATGCACCCAAATTTCTCCAGAATCATGTTCCTATTCAAAAAGCTCTATGCTCTTGCTAGAAATAGCAAACTGTAAATCCTTTCTAAATTATTAAGGATCAATATCCTCGGATCCTTATTTTTCAGGAATCAATTTTTATAATTGAGGATCACTCACCTTATGTTTCTTGTGACTTGAACCCAAAATTAAGGGTTTTGGCAACAACATCCAAGGAATACTCACTAGTGCAATTACTGTTAACCATTAAGTTAAGATTAATTGCAAAGGAGCATTATCTGGAAAAACTGGTGTGGCAGATTCATCCATAGGTTTTAGAACTTGATTAATCATTGTCTCTATGATACTAGGATCTTTTCCATTTGGATACACATTCAACCATTTCATTATGATTAGGAAATCCATCCAACCAAATGTGCAAGCCATAAATAACAATTGGGGGATGAATTCGCAGAAAAAATCCAAATAGTTTCTGAAATATAAAGTATTGGCTCCTTTCATTAAAATTCCAAATAACATGTGAATTACTCCTAAAATTACAGCCAATTTCATCTTGTAGGAATTCATGAAATTTAGACTTGATCCTGATGCCAACCAAACAGGATCAATCCCAAATGGATATACACAATTCTATTCCCTTTCCCATTCTTCATGTTTAGGATAATAACAACTACCAAAAAGATCAAGAGATATTGAGAGATAATCATTGTAAATTAATCCATTATAGAATGCAAATAATCCCATTAGAGCTAATAGATATCTAAATGGAATCATTGCATTAAACATAGAATCTGTCTCTTTCTTTAATTAGTTTTTCCAGACTATCACATATAATCCACACAACAGCAATAAGAAACCATGAGCAATATCTGCAAACATCACTCCAAATAGGAATGGGAATGTAATTACTGTGAATAAACCAGGATTAACTTCTTGATACCTTGGTACTCCATATGTATTTACAATTTCTTAGAATGGCATTGTAACTTCATTCAGTTTGAAATAAGTAGGGGCCAGATCTCCTGGTTTTGGTTTCATCTCTTAAATTTATCCAGTCGGAAATCTGTCAATACTATTCTACATAGCATTTCTTAATTTATCTTCAACTTAAGCTTCAAGTCCTTCAGGTAACCAGAAATATCCAGTAAAAATTGAACCTTACATCATCAAGTAATTTAAATTAACATAGAGATATTTCTCTTTTAAAACATATAATCTTAACTATTCAAAGTAAGAGCAATTGCATCCATTCTACTCCTTAACAAACTCATCCAAAGTAACATCTAATTATTTTTTGGTCATTTAAATTAAATTTAATGCCTCATTAATTTGAATGGATAATTCCCTTAATTTATTATCCATAGCTTCTTAAGAATTTGGATATTCTATTCTATTTTTAGCAAATGAATCACAAACTTTGAGCAATTTCTATTTCAAAGTGCTCTAATCATTCATTCCAGGATAAACAACTACATACAAGCATCTTGGTTATTATGCCTTGCTTAAAGAAGAACAATTACTCTATTGAGATCTATTTATGTTTTTATTTAATGGTGTTATTTTTCAGGCAAAAGATCCACAATATTAACCCATGCATTACCTTTTGTAATTCTAAACATTATTCTTTTAAATCTGGTTTCATCCTCTTTATCAATTACACCAATTAATTGTCCAAATTTTAATTGTTAATAATCATTTACATTATGAGGAATAGCTCTAAGTTATAAATCTCAACTTACTATGAAAACATCGAGTTTCCCAAAACTTCTTTTGCTTTTTCTAATACTAATTTTTATTCTGTAATTGAATCTACTCTATCTAATAAATTCTACAAATTATTTGACATCTCTTAAACATGATTTTTTTTTCTCTCTATTTCCTACTCTAATTCATCAAAATAAGTATGTCCAGGTTTTTATCTTGAATTTTAAATGTCTCTAAAATGATCAAGTAACTTTTGGGTATCTTCACAATGAATTAGATTTTTTTTGAATTACTTTAGGAGTGACTCAATTCCTATCAATTTGAACAATGCTTCATCACATCTAAGTAATCTAGGTTTTAAGTACCTTTTTACATAATTGGCAAATGGCCGATTCATCATTGGTAATAGAGGATCATAATCTATCATGTGTAACTATCCCAATCTTCCCAATTGATCCATGACCATCCAAGCACTCTCTCTTGGGATGACTAAACTATAATATTTCATCTATTTAGACCTAAAGAAACTCATATTAATATTAAATTTATGGAATGTGTAATTTCATTATATACTCTATCAATCATCATCGTCGTCATCTTTTTTAATTTGCATCTTAGAAATTTGTTCCTACAATTTCATTTCATCCTCCTCCGATGCAGGTACTTCCGCCTGAATTACAATCTCAGCAGTTTTCATCGATTCGACAGCCATCAAAATTTCTTATGTATATCCTCCTGGAATGGCGATGTTGATAGGTGGCCTAACTATAAGCATTAGAAAAGTAACCAGAATTTTGTAAGGTTTGGACATGTGCCTCCGAATTATTCCTCCAATTAATTGACTACTATTCTCTCTTAAATTTTTGTGTATTCAGTAGGTTTAAGCATTTAGACCTTCTCCATAGTATCAGCATCAGCCACAGCTAAATGGTTATGTCAATATCAATACCAGAGACCATCTTCCAAGAAAAACTCAATGAACTAGATGGATTTAGTAAATAGAGTTTATCCAAACAACCACAGAAATTAACTTGCATTGTTTTGGTTGCTATTTGAATAGCCTAACTAGTAGATTCGAATAGGATACCTTAAAAGGGAATTTAGAAAGTCCAAGCTTCTTAGTATCCATTATGAAAACCCAGTTCTCTACCTTTCCAGGAACAAAACAATGCTTCTTGATGATACCAAAGTAATAGCTCAATGCATTTATGTAGACTTCTTCACTAAACTATAGGTTGATTCACTTTGATACTTGCTTCAGATTCACCAATTCGAGGTTCATAATTATGATAGGTCTTTGTTGCTTGTCTCTACCGTGAGTGTAAACTATTCCTTTCTAGAGAAATGCAATATTGATGTCAGTTGGCTGAAAGTTATTGGGGATAGCTCTCCAAGCCAAATGGGATTGCAACACTTTTAAGTAATTCTTGTCCTTGAATTTACCACAATACACCATCTTCAATGTGTCACTATCATTCCAACTAACAGATTGATCTAAATAGTTACTTCTCAGGTAAGGCAATCTTATTTTTAGTCACGATTTTCATGAAATCAGCCATCTTCTCCTTTTCATATGCATCATATGGCACATTCTCCCAAATTCTTCTTTGGCTCTTAGATCGCTCTTTTCTTTTAATATACTAGGCTTTATAGTTGTACATTCCAAATACCCTCATGAACAATAGCATCAACCAAATTCTAGGCTGGTCTCAGGTAATCAAAATTCAACACCACCTATTATTATTACATGCAATTAATTTTATTTTAATGGACTATTTTTTAATTCCACCATATATCATCGAATAATCTAAATAACTTTTATTTAAATAATGCCCATAATGAATCAATTAAATCAAATTTCAAAACAATTTTTCCGTACTTCAAACTAAAAACACAATGAACAATATTCTATTTATTTTTTTAGTGGAATTCAAAATTGTTATCATAAAAAATAATGCATATTATTCTTAATGTAAATATATAATAATTATTATACAAAATATTTATAATATTATTTAATCAATATATAATATTATTATTGCAAATCATTAATTAAATATTTAAATTTAATGGAAAATCCTTTGCTAGATTCAGATATAATCTATAAAAATAATACAGAATATGCTTTCTTAGCTTAAGTTTCATACAGTAAAGATCTTCTCTAGATCTTAATTGATGAGATGCAGTTTCTGCTTAAATTTACTTCTGATAATAAAACATACTTGAAATGTTCGAATTGTGAACTTCTATATGTTTTATAAAGTCAAGAAAATCTATCAATCTAGATATTTCACCAAAAGAAAGCAAAATGCTAAATAGGCAATAACTAGGACTAATGCTTATAATGTTAATAATTCAAAAACGGCGGATGTTTTAAAAAATGCTTCAAATGTCATTCAAATTAAATCATTGGTTTAGAGAATGAAAAGTAAAGGATATTTTGCCAAATCTGTTTTTCTGAAATATGCAAAATTTGTAATTCAAACTCAGAAATTTTTTAATAGTTTTCAGATAAATGTACATAGAATAATGCAACCAATTGTTAAAGATATATTTATGTTATAACAATGATGATACTATCATTCATCTTTTTACCAATATTCATAGTACTAAATTTTAAGAAATAGAAATTCTAAAGATAATTTATGGAATTTCATTAATATATATTCGCTAAATATTAACCAGTTATCATTCTCTTCTTTTACTAGGTATTCCTAATAGTCTACCTTGTAAAAGTGGTTTCTGATACTAATAAACTTTGTGATTGAAGAGAAATAAAGAGAGAATAAATAATTACTTTGATTGAATTTTGTTTATATATTAATTCATTATTAAAATGAAAATATTAGAGTTTTTCATACCTTAATATAACAACAATATTTTTAATCTTAAATTGATAAAATCAGTTTGGGAAAAAATCGAAATTTCAAAAATTTGAAATAGAACTTTATTGAACCTTGATTATTTTAAGAAAATAAACTCATACAATTGCTGTGAAACTTGTTTAATATTATTAGAAGAAATACTTAATCAATTAATTATACAATATTTATTGTGCGTACTATATGTAAATTATCATAATCCACCTTTGAACTTATTGATTGGGTATTAATCTTTATATTTAGTTAAATGTTCTCTTAATTGAGTATATTATTCCTATAGATGGGGTAATACTTCATCATAAACATCAGTGAATAAATCTTGAATTGATGGTGATTGTTCTATTTTGAATAAAAATTAAAAAATACATTCAGATCCGTGTTTCAATGCAGCAATGACTCTATTTCTAACATCTTTTCTAATCTGATTATCATGATCATCATTAAATTATCTGAGTCCTTACTTTTTCAAGAATAATCCTAATCTATTAATGGGATTATTTCCTGATTTCCATGAATCAATTTCTTCTTATGATCTATACAATACAGAGTGATCTGATGTTGAATGATCTCCAATCTAATGAATAGATATTAAAATTACTCTATAAGTAATGAATTCAATAAAGAATGGTTCTTTATTTTTAATAATTTGTTCTCTTGCATATTTGACTCCATTGTAAACAGCCAATAGATCATTACCATCAATTTTCAATGTTCTCATTCCATAAGCTGGTGCTTTTCCAGCAATAGTATCCCCTCTGAATTGATCATCTGTAGGTGTACTGATGGCATAATGATTGTTTCTGCATAAAAATAGTGTTTAGCATTTCAAAGTTTAAGCAAAATTCATTGCTGAATGAAAATCTCCTTCAGAAGCTGCCCCTTCTCCAAACCAAGTGGCTGCAATCTTATTTTCCCCATTAACTCGAAATCCATATCCAGCCCCACTTGCTTATGGCACTTACGTAGCTATAGTACGTCAATTAATAATATTTTACTTAAAGGTGATGACACAGTGACAATATTCAAATCCTTGCTTCCATAATGAACAGGCATTTATCTTCCCTTTCCGCCATCTAAATGGTTTCCTATGCATTGATTTACAATTTATTCAATTGTGAATCCTCTCCACATAAAACTACCTTGTTCTCTATATTGTGGGAAGATAAAGTCTTAGGGTTGGAGTGCGGCTGTAGTACCAACTGTAGTTGCTGTCTCACCAAATGATGTCATGTAAAATGAAATCTTTCCTTATCTTTAAGACATGTAAAGGAGGTTGTCCATCTCTTCAATCTAAAACCTTCAAAATAAACATCTTTACACTTATCATTAAATCAAAGATTTGATTGAGTATCTCCTTTGGAATGTTATTGTATTCCTTGGCTACAAGATTACCTTCCAAATCAATAACTCTGAACTATTTTATGGGCTCAAAGTTCTTGATTGGATTGATTTGATAAACGTACTGGGATGGCACTTCCTGGAAGGCTTTGCTTATTTTAGAGAATCTCATAAAGTGCTTCATTAAACACAGATATTAATATAAAATCAATTATTTATGTTTCCATATAAATGATCCTCTCAATCAATTTATTTTCATCTTAGCTTTGCTATTCCTACTTTTACTTCCTAAACAGTTATATCAAAATTAATTGATTATGTTATGTTTGTTATATTAATTATACTGCTTTCTCAAATTACAATTAGAATTTAATAAATTTCAATAACAATCTGAAACTCAATTTTTTTCATTATAAATTTTTATATTCTCCTCAAAATATACTCTGCTTATTTGTTTTGGAATACTTTTCATAAGAGCTACTCTAAATTACAGAGATTCCAAGATTTCCATTAAGTTATCTTATTGCATAACCTTCTTAATGGTTAACTACTAAGAGTTTGTGATTATTTCTTCTAAACCTTCTATTTTATCGGCATTTTTCAATATATAATGATGTATTATTCTGGAGAATCTGAGACTCTAGAATTTGTCATTGTCTTTTAATAAAAGTCTCTATAATTCTCGAATGCATTATTCTTCAATCTTATTTATGTTTTAGAAATATGCTTATTGTATAACATCCAAATATTATGAATTTGTATTTTTAGTTATTAACATTTGTTGAATTGATTTAAACCATTACTCTTAATCAAACACGTAAACTAGAGATCTGAGTTTGTATATATTCATTATATTATAATATAAAAAATATAAAAATCATCTCAATATTTACTATTATTGTAATAACTATTTAATTTATAGTTTGATTTGATCTAATGAGATTTAGAACAAATTTAGAAAATAGAAGTAGGAGTGATATTGAATTCAATATTTATGAAAACATGTTGGATTAAAATAGGTTACAGTAATATTTATTATTATATTTGTAAAGGTATTAATAATAAATAATAAGAAGTAGAATTAGGGTTTTGAAAAAGGATGATAATATTAATTTTAATTTAACGACTTTCTTCATTCCTTTTATCTTTTGTTGATCAAAAATACTTATTCTTAATTAATAATATTAATTTGACTAATTATTTATTAAGTCGAAATACCATTTTTTGAATTGAATTAATTACTATTTATTTATTAAGCTGTAATTTATTTCAAATTAAATTTAGTTATTATATCACACAAATAATAAAATTATGGAAAGAAGAAGATTGTTTATTAGAGGTGTTAAAAAGTTTGATTTATTTGCTTAACCCATCTAACTTTTGGTAAACGAGAAAGAATATCATCAAACAATTTTTGGGTCGCTGCTCACGCTTGGATTGTTATTACTGTTCTCAAATTTATTATACTCCAAATTAATTTCTCTATTTGATCACAGCAACCCAACTTCCTTAAGTTCAGAAATTTATCACTCCCAACCAGAGATTTATTAATTATTTCCGTAGAACTTTACGATGACTTTTGCATTTTAAAATTCAACTTACCACACATACATAGATGATTCAATATATGTGGTTAAAGCATAACTAGTACATAAATATGAAAAAATAATTAATGGCAGCAAAAAGGAAGTGTGGGAAAAATCAGAATTGCCCTTAATAGAATGCAGTTCTGATATGATTAAATAAAAAGATTTAAGCGAATATTTTTCGCATCTTGATTTACCCTCCAATTACTGTATTGATTGGAACAAGATAGATAAAATAAACCTTGAGGGGACATTTGATGCTCCTGTTTACTAATATGTTTTAATCTAATTTTATATTTGTACAGAGGAAACAAAAAAGGGCAAATAATGCCAAGAACAATAAGAAATTAAAAAAGCATTAGAATAAAACTATTTCTCATTCCAAATATCCTCATACACTACTAACTTAATGAAACCTAATTCGCCTTACAATCCAAAAGGTCAAGATTTATTTACAACTATATCAAGCAATATTTATAAAGAAATATCCATCTATCTTGAACCGTTAACCACTGTTACTGATGTTGGTCTCATTGAAACTGACTTAGAGTACTACAAGACATTGAGATATGGAAGACATACTGAAATGTTAGATCTGAGTTCAAATGATCTAATCATGAATGTTGTCATCAGATTGGATACTACAGAGTATGTAGATTATAGAACTTATTCTAAGATTTAAGAAATCTTGGCTGAATTAGGGGGGTTATGGTAAGTCTTATTCAGTTTCTTTTATATCATTTCCAAACCTATCAATAAAATTAGCAGATATCTCGAATTAATTAATTCCTTATTTGAATTGAGTGACTCTGAAGATGGCGATGATAACTAATGTTACAAGCAATATTCTTTATTTAGATAAGGGTAAGATGCATCTCCATTGTCAATCTAAATACCGAAAATTAATGAAAACCAACAAAAAGATGGATTCACAAATAAATTGAATTAGGAAGATCCTTAGGAAAGAAAAAGAACTTTGATTAAACCTTAAAAAACTATTCTTACCACATACGCCGAATATTTGCAGAAAGTCATCATCAGGAAAAAGAAGAAACTATAATTTGGATATTTTGAAGCCTTTTAGAAACTTAAATGCATCGTCACATAAGTATACATTTTTGTTTTATATTAGGATAATGATAGAATTAAGTAGTTTCATATAGCCTAAAAATAAATTATGGGTTAATTGAACATAGTAGATATTTTAAAGAAACTTAGGGATGTTGAAAAGTTAAAATATATCATATTTAATGAAAACCAAAGATTGTTGTTTGACAATTTTCCTAACATCTAGAATCAGCAAATTGAAGATAAGCATGATGGGTTTGAACAGTAAAATAAGCCTTCTGCCTAAGATGCAATTATGTAAATAATTGGGGATTAAAATAATGAAATGAATTAAAAACTCATTGCCTCCTTAGATTAGACTGTAAGCAATTTATTAAAAAATTGCCAGCATGATCATTCTGAAAAATGATTCTTTGTATTTAGTATTTGATGGATCTATTCATGAATATTATAATTTAAATTGTAAAATTAGATTAAATCTTATCAAATTTATACTAGGCTTATAATTAAAATTAAAATTAAATATACTAATAATTGTGTTATATTCATTAAGTATTTTGATGCATATAAATAATAATATAAAATAAACGCTAACAACATCAGTATTCTTTATACAGAACTTTTTTTAAATTTTATAAATTTTATTTTGTATAATTTTTGAGATTTCAAATTTATCATCATGTGGTGAATGCAGAATTAAGAATTAAAAAATAAAAAATTTACAATTAACTCTGAATTTAATTTAGAATTATCCACTTCTGCCATTAATTCAACTTAATTAAAATATCATCAGTATTATCAGGCTTCAAGAGTTTATTAAAATTATTGAAGTAAGATGAAATAATTTACTAGGAAAGATCAGGTTTAAAGATTTACCTGCATATCTAAACAATGTTTTAGTTATCCTCAAAGATTTTAATCATACTTCTCATTTGGTAAAGTGAGTAAAAAAATTAAGTTGAAGAAGTAGATTAAGCACTATTGATTATTTAGATGTTATTAGATATCAAATTCAAAATCTTTATATTTAATACAAGTGAAGGTATTGATTTTATTCTGTTATCTTAATGGAAAAGCAAAATTTCGAACAAATTCAAAGAATTCTCCTTTAACAAACCTGCTTAATAAATATCTGATTCCGAAAGGGATTCTCAAGATAAGCAATAGTTAACGTCGGTTCTGTTGAGTGTATTTTTTATGTTCCAATAAACTAGAAACTTAATGAAATTAATAAGCTCTTTAAGGTTTCAAAGTGGAATGAAATTTAGTAATGCTTCAACTTGAGAGATGTTGAGTTGAACCATTTAATATGAAAAAAAATTAAATAAATTAATACTAATGTAATACTAATGTAATAAAAAATAAGAAAAAAAGAATATATATATTTTAATAATATTATTTAGAATATGATATAGATAGTGTAATTTAAGGACTGGAAAGATATTTTAATTTTTAAATATATTTTTATTTATTAAATATTAATGGATTAAGGTTTAGACCCGGGAATGTTATTGGCAGAATTAAAGAAACAAGATGAAGTATAAAACTTGAAATATAAGTTAGTGGGCTAAAGCAATTATATTTGACGAGGATTTGAATGTGATTACTCATAAAAACTGTGCAGCAACAAAGGAGGAATTGACACCATACTTAAAAGCCTACGATGTGAGAGATAACACAATTGGGGCAGGCTTTGTATTATTAGGTGAACATTACGAAGTTCACAGATGGCATCCTCCCCTGGTGTATGGAAGAAGAGGTGATGCCGATGTAGGAGAAGGGATCTCATTAGCTAGAGTAAAAGAATTGAAATATCGATGATTAGGGAATTTGCAAAAAGCTTAATGGAAAGAGAGTCTATTTATTGATAACCTATGAATTGCCAATAGTGAGTGCAAGAGCAGTACCCTAACAAATAAACTTTTATAATCAATTCATTGGTGAATTAGAGAAATTTGATATTAAGTAACAATGAGTATTAACAGTAAATAATATTAATAATCCGCATTCACTAAATTATCTTAAAAGATGGCCTCAATTAAGGAGCTAGCTATCTAATTATCAAGGTTTACACCAATAATATAATAATGTAATGATGATTAATAATATACTCTCACACCAACTTAATTGTGCATCCAATAGCTTCCAATTTTTTCTTCAATTCTTCTGCATCATCCTTCTTCATCTATTTACTTAAATTGGCAGGCAACTTTTCAACCAAGTCTTTGGCTTCTTTCAAACCCAAATTGAACATGGCTCTGACATCCTTAATAATTTTGATCTTTTATGCAGCATCGATAGAATCAAGAATAACATCGTAATTAGCTTTCTAGATTATTTCGAATAGAAAATACAGCAGCCTCTTTTGGTGCTTGCTTAGGAGCCTCTTCCTTTTTCTCCTCTTTTGCAGAAGCCTCAGAATTGGCAGCTGCAGCTTAAGCTCCTCCTGCTCCGACTCCACTTCCAAATCCAACAACTTCAGAGAATAATGTTGCAATTCCTTATTACCCCAAAGGCCATAATTTGGCTATGATTTCTTATTATTATAGCCATTAAGGATGTGCTGTTGGCCACACTCCAGGACCTGTAATTCAATTGATTTAATTACCAACTTGGGCATCATCTTTGGAGATACCTAAAGAAAACTCAGCATAATCAGGTTTATTGAGCACTTGTTTCTACAAAATGTAATTCAGATATTAAAATTCATTCTCACTCAAGTATTCTATGTGTTTTGCTAATAAATTGAATCTTTTTCTATTAGTTGGCATCTAGTTTATCATTGAAAACTCTTGGAGGCCTATAGATTAGATTGATAAGTGCAAATAAATACATTTCTTTTGCTCTATTTTTGAATTCATTCCATTCTCTTTGAAATGATAGATATCTTTCTTTGAAAGAGATTTTTTCAATTTTGTTCAATTCACTTTCTAATTTATTAATGGTGCTGCAACCAAACCTCACTACTCTTTGCATCTCTAATAAAATATTAAATATATATATATATTTTATTATTATGCTTATTATACTATACTTAATGTTCATCACTTTTTAGCCACTTTCTTTGCACCCTTTTTTTAATAGAAAGTATCGTCTCTTCTGAATTCAAATTCTAAATCTCTAGTTGTCAACACTTTGTAAACATCTTTAATTGATTCGAGTCTTGCTTCCAACTCTTTCTAATCGCTTTCATCAAGGAATCTTATAAATCAATGATTTTGTTCTACATTCTATAGAATTTAGTGCCATCAACCCTGACTCTTGTTCTTCTACCCAAAATAACAGATGGAGATATTAAATCTTCAAGCAATGCATCGTAAACAGTTGTAAGTGTTCTTGAATTTGGTCTTGTTTAAGATCTGTGTTTCTTCACCCATTTACTTTCAATTGTTCTTTTAGCAGCCACTAAGATAGTTGCCTTAACTCTCTTCTCTAATTCAGGTAATAGCTTTTAGCTAATATCACCTCATACTAAAATTATACCTAATCTTATTATATATCGATAGGCATGGATATGGGATAAACACTAAATAAACCTATTTCTTAGCATTTATCTTTGCTGTGAAATCAACAACTGATGATAATCTCAAATTCTTAGCCTCAGCTATCGTTCCTTCAATTTATGTTAAAGCTAATCCAACCTATTATTCTAAACTTGATAACTCAATATTTTTATGTGATTATTACTTCTTTCTTGTTCCAAAATTTATTGGCTGCCATTTTTATATAAAATAAATTTGATTTTTATTTATAAGTTTTTATACAATCTATATTGCAAGTAGTTCATTTTAGAATAAATTCTTGAATTTAATTCTCTATCACTACAATAAACTCTAAATCAAAAAGTCTATCATGTTATTTGATCCTAAATTTGCAATTATAATCAAATAATGTTTAATATGAAGGTATTTCACTATTTGAATACTCATAAATGAAAGCTGCTCTTTAAATGATTAAAATCCATTTCTATATATAGATACCTTTGAAAATTAAGAGCTATTTTAAAATGGGAAATCTATTGCATAGTATATACTTCTATAAATAATATTATGTGATAGTTTCAATCGCTATAAATTCTAGTAATATTCGAAAATGAACTTTATCTAATTATTCCAAATGAATCAGAAATGATAAGCCTTGAATAATTAGAATCAATTAATAAAACTATTATTAAAATGATCAAAATATTGATTTTATTGGCATAATTTCTTGAATTTTTGTTTTCAGTCTCATTATGCGCATTCATGAAGATTGGAAGAGAAGAAACCAAAATGAGTGGCAGAGTTCTAAAGTTTGCTTACAGAGTTGAAAAGAATCTACTTTACAACTATGAATTTGGACCAAATACTAAAGTAGGTAATCACTAATCATTAGGATATAAGGCTTTGCTTGATTCCATTTTTACTACCAACTATTTACAAGAAAATAATTAATATCAAATCGTCATTCAGTTTTTATGAGCTATTGCTTGCGTTAATTGATGTTTTATCACTAGTTGATTATATCAACACAACAGAATCCTATCAAAGATATTGTCTAGTATATACTATTAGAGTTATAAGAACTATGATGATGCTGTTTGAATTAGTTTAGGAAATTACTAAAATGGTAATACTTCACTACGAATAAATTTTGTAGAATAGATTATTGTATATGCAATAAAAGAAACAATGTATAAAAAACAGCAATACTCAATAACAATAGATATTATCAATCTAATAATAGTAAATTCTCAATGAAGAGTCTGATTCAGATGAGCAAACTAAATTAAACAATATAAAAAAATAACAATAATAATAATAATCAATAATAAAACGAATAATATTTCCATAAATGAAGATCCCTTGCTTTTTATTAAATTTAATAATCAATCAATAACAATATTACATCTAAATTATAGATCCATGGAGCTTTGATAATTCATTCTCATAGATTTCTATCAGAGAATAACTACTAATTATGATTAAACTTAATTACTGTTGCTAAATATATTAAACTTTAAAGAAAACTAAATGTAATTAGAAAGCCCTACATAAATACAGAGAGCTAATAGCAGAATATCTATCTTAATTAATTTGGATGAATTGATTACAAAATTGTATATAACAATAATAGATGACTTGTTTATCATTTATGTAATCTTGTTTGATTTGTTTCTTAGATTTATATTTATTCATTAATGTTGTTGCATCATTAGTAATAGAATAAATGATACAATACATATCTTTAGAATGAAGCAAGTTGTTTTCTAAAATTGTAATGCAAAACTTTTAATACTTCAACCTCCTATTAAAATGAAATTAAATTTCATTATATTATTATAATTTTAGTAAGTCTTTCAGTGTTTAGAATGTTAAAGAAAGGATTATCAATTATTAAATATAACATGGCTGTTCTCTTCATAGAAAACGAGAAGTATTCCCTTTATTATTATTTTTAAATGGGAATAACTTTTCTCTACTAATAATCTGTAATACTGTCTTATCCATCCATAATAAAGTAGCCTATCATTAGAAACTATTCTACAACAGAATATTTTGGTTTTCTTTTTAAAAAATAGTTTTTATCAAATTAAAAATCATAATTTTTAACTAAAAAATGAAAGAAATTTAAAATTTTAAAAGGTGATAGTGCTATTTTTAAATAATCAAATTTTCCTTGCTTTACAATAAAATAAATCAATCAATTAAATCACTTATTATGATGAAATAATCAATGGATGATTTAATTTAGCCTATCTTCATTTCCCCTTGATATAATGAAATTAAAGAATTACTTCAAAAACTTCATGTTTTGATTAAAATCAATCCGATTTTTGTGAATTTTTATTTAAATTCGCTTTAATTTCATATGTTTGAGAATTTAAAAGAATAACAAAAATAAAAAAGGATATTTTCGTTCATTAATTATTTTTGCAAATATAATTGATCTATCTATTGCAAGTTTAAAAATACCAAACCTATAAATTTATTGTGGAACTAAATTCCTAAAGGATCAGTCTTTTAATGGCTATATTATAACAATTGATTTTAACTGTTATAAATAATAGGTTTAAAACATTTACATATATATATGATAAATTAATTAAATTTATATGATTAAGATTCTTGTAAAGTTTGAGATTAATAAAAACTAAAATAACTAATTTCATTAATGATGGAATGAATTTGATCTCTGCTTTTAATTGTTCTAGGCTATTTCACTTTCATTGCTTGAACTCATAAACCTAAATCTCTTTTAAGGTTGGTTTTAAAATGATTTGATAGTTGTTGGAGTGTTGGATGGGTTACTTAATCGAATAATTGGACAAATAGCTTCTTCAGCATCTAGATCTCTTGGAGAACCCTAATCAGAAAAAAATAAAAATTCAATACAATTCAAAATATCAAGTAGCCTTTCTTCTAATTCATCAAATTTTTAGCAATTACCTATAAAAGAGTAGAAATTCTCATCTTTTCTGATTAATAAATCTTGCATAAATTATACATCAACCTTTGATACATCCTTTTTATTCCAATGAGATTTTATTTTGTTGATATAATTCCCAAATTGCAAATAATACTTAACTCTCTAAAGAACTTGACATATTTTATATTTTAATATTTATATTAATTAAACCTATTGTGTTATTGCAAAACTATTATTTTGATTTGTTTGATATGATCCAGGAGTCTTGCTAAAATTATTTGAATGAAATATACTATTTTTGCATTTAAAAGATAATTCACAATCTATTTTTTAATGAAATCAAGAAAAAGCTTTTTTTTAAATTTTGAAGCCTTAATAAACTATTAAGAATAGTCAAAA
This sequence comes from Paramecium tetraurelia, assembly GCF_000165425.1. Classification (NCBI taxonomy): domain Eukaryota; phylum Ciliophora; class Oligohymenophorea; order Peniculida; family Parameciidae; genus Paramecium; species Paramecium tetraurelia. The sequence continues at coordinate 273,696 of NW_001799322.1, read as the reverse complement.
CTAAAAATCAAATGGTCTTTCTTACTTTTGTGTAGTTTCCCTTGGCTATTTTCTAAACTTATAGATTATATATTTAATTCATTTTTTTTGGGATTTAAACTATATAAATTTGTTTGTTGTTGTTTCATAGATCAATTTTTGATGTAATAATTTATGAATTAATTAACTGAACTCTATATTGTCAATAGATTTAACTAATTTGTTTATTGATAATTATCAGATTTGAAGTGAATTATTTATAATTAAGTGCTGCAAAATTAATTTATTAAGAATATCTTTAGATTAAGCCTATTCAATTCTGATATTCTGGTTGTAAAATTCGGCTAATTTAATATATTATCATTCCCTCTTAGTATGGGTAATAAAGGTGTTTTCTATTTTTAAGAACATGTTTTATGTATACTTCTGAACTAGTTTTTTATAATCTCATAAATTGTTAATAAATTATGAATTGACATTAAGGAATTTATGACTTTATTTTGAGAATTATTTTTATAAAAATGAATGTATAAATTTTATTTTTTATTTAATAAATATAGTTAATGATAAATCATTTAATTGGTAATATTTGAAAATTTGTTTAGAATATTACAATTAGTTTTAATTAAAATGTGTAGAGATTAACAATTAAAAAGTACTGATAATTTAGATTGATTGATGTTATTAAGGCAAATAATTTGTCTTTTCAAGGAGAAAATGTTAGAGAATGAAATTCTGAAATTACTCAAATAAAGTTAATACTTTTAAAAATAGAACTTATCTATATTAATTTAAGTTAATGTGGAGATTAGCAAAATCAATTTTCACCTGTTCCCAGTTCGGAGGCGAGCTAAAAGATTGGCTCGAAATGAGAAGAATTTGGAGAATTTGAAATGGTTTCATTTGAATTACATGAAATGATTTCATCTTAAAATAAGGAATTTACATCACTGTCTTATTCTGAATCCTAGAAAAGAATGAAAAAAATAAATTACTGAGTCATCGTCTGAATCATATAACTTGTCTTTCAGTTAAATGGAAACTTTTCTTGTTCTTCCTAGATTTTATTTAATTTAAATTACCTTAAGCGATTGTAGTGAGATCAGAGTCAGAAAATATTCTTTTAATGTTGTAAATAAAGACGGATGGCAAGTTGTAAGTCAAAACAACCACTAATTTCTATCCCTATATTTAAAGAGATCGATTTTCGCCACATTCCCAAAAAGAATTGCACCCATCAGTGATTATTATTTTGAATTCGACTAGTTAATCTAGAATTATAAAAAGAATATACTTAGTTCAACTTCCAAAGCATAATCACCATACCAAATAGGATACATTTCATTATTGGTTATTAATTTAAATCCTTGTTATGGATTCCAATTCCCTAATTTTGGAGTGTTTCCAACGATTCTCACCATTTAACTAAATTCTGTTGAGCATTTCACCCGAAATAATACTTGAGCACTCATTTAACAATATTTAATATTATAGATAAACTTAAATCATCCGCTATTAGTTTTGTATTATTTCATATTAAAACGAGAATCTCGAGGTTTTGCGTCATTACAAAAAGGAAAATTATTATTTAAGAATTTATATATATATCAAACGAAGATTTTCTTAATTCTCTAGGGAGGAAATTTAATTCTCACTCTTTCTGTCCTTTCTCCCTAACCTAAGGTCGGTAACTTGAATTCTGATTTTGCTTAGATTCTTTTTTTTTTATGGACAGTCAATACCTTAGAACTAAATTTTACGAATTGTTACAATTTAGTCTCTTTTTTCATTCATGTGTTATGCATGAATTCTAGATGAAGCAATATTTGCAAATGCTTTTCGAAATTAATTAATTTCCTGTTACTGTTGCTTCTTCATCATCTCAATATAAGGATCGAAGTTTTTTCTCTACTAAAATAGGTACTCTCCTTAATCAATAGTTTAATTTCTTTTTGTCTTTGGAGGTATTAACATAATAAAATATATATAAATATTATTTTTTTGACAATCTTTCTCTTGAGATATTTTCATAATTAATGTAACCTAGTAACAGTTCTGAGTCAGATAGTAAGTTTAATTTTAAGTTGGAAAGCATAGTTTGTATAACAAGTGATTTTATTTATTTTTATTAAAAGATAATTTTCTTCTATAATGAAGGAACCTTTTCTAGTACGATTTGTGGTCTTGAACAATTTTGCTACTTAATATTAGGAGGAGGAGATTAAATTGCCTTTAAAAAAAATCAATTAGATGTATACAATCACAAAAGAGAGATTTATAAGATTTTTAGAGAAAAGGAGTTTACTATAGCCATCAGATTTGAAATAAATACATTTTGGTATTTTCAAAAAAAATTATGATAGAATTTTTCGACAAATCCTAAAGTAAATTTTAATAGGAAAAACAAGTATTTGATGCTAATAATAATTTATTCAGTTTTCCCCAAGAATTTTTTGGAATGCCAGAAACTTTGGAGATAAAGTTAATTTATGAAATCAATTATTGGAACATTAAAGGGTTTGATATAGATTTTTTAGAGTGCGAGGAGAAAAAAGAAAAATTAAATTAAGAGCAATAGAAATTAATGAACGAGTTAGATAAATAAAAGCAGTTGTTTCAAGAGATGAAGGAAGATTTAAATGATATGTACGACTTAGCCAAGGAGCAGATTAAAATTAAAAAAAAGAAAGAAGTTGATATTGTTGTACTTTATAGCAGTCCTTTGATATAATTGGAGAATAATATATAAGAAGCGCTATTTACTGATTATGAGGGTGAAATAAAGAATATTGAAGCTGAAATTAAAAATTCAGCCAAAGAAATAGAATATGAAATTTTATTGGCTACAAGGGACAATTTGGATGAAGCTATGAAATGGAATCCCTAAATATTGCATTTAATAATGAATGGGGATTATGATTTGAATTCTGGTTATTATTTTGAACTATAAGAGGGTAGTCTTGTAGAAAAATTGACTCTGGATGGTCTCATTTAAATAATGTCATATCATTAAAGAAAACTCAAACGATTAAGGTTGATTTGCATAAGTTCGATGATAGCGAAGGATATAATATAGGTTCCACAGGCAAATGATAATAATCCATATTTAATTGAAAATGTGTAAAACTTTGCATCAGTAACCTTTGTAGGATAAGTAAAGCTTTTCAATTAAGATGACAATTTAGGAAACTAATTTTGGAGATATTTTTATAAATAATTGATTGAAAACAAAAGCTTTAAAGATTCATACGATATAGCAAAGAAAAAAGTAGATGAGCTGTTTAAAGTCTATTTAAAAGAAAATCCAATAAGCGTTAAAATATGCTGTTGCTTTCATGAACATGACTAAGAATGTTTGAAAGATCCTGCGAAGATTGGATATACAAAATCTCATTAATTGCACTTAAAATGCTCTAAATAAAGATTCAATCATTTTTGCGGAAAACAGTATAAAAGTGTGGAATAATGTGAAAAAGGTTGTTTAGGTTAAATTTATCATGACAATGAAGATGAATAATGCTAGGTTAATGAACATAATTGCAACAATTATGAATCTAGATTTGATGATATTTCAATTAGTCTCAATATAAAAAATAATCAAACTCTAAGCAGTGAGATCTTAAATATTAATATACCGATTGGATTATAGATTTAGAACAAAGAAAAAGAAAAAAATGTGTGTTGTTGTTTTGAATATCATGTGTTTCAAAATAAACTTAATGATAATTACCCAATCAATTAAAATAAATATCTGCAAAAATAACATCAACTCTCTCAAAAGTTTGTCATCAGATTAGTTAAAGGATAAAATTAATTAGATATGAAAGAATTACTAAGTTTTGAAAAAAAAATTAATTACTTATAAATTAATAAATAAATCATCATTATTCATAGCTAGGATTGCTCTAAAGAAAATTTTAGTTTGTTAATATAGATATTAAAAAAATACTTTGAAGTAAATCATATTTTTAATAATAGAAATATTATACAAATAAAAATTTGGAACTTATAACCTTTTCCAATGAAGATCATCCTTAATCAATTTAAGAATTGATTCAAAATGTTAATTAATTTTGCTAAAAATATTTATCAAACGATAAAACATTCAAAATTCTTTGTCTCTCAAAGATTGATAACTATTGTAAAGACGAGCAATTCAAATAGTTTTATGAAAATTTACTTGACTAATTCTAATCTTAAGAAAATCTAGTCATTATCATCGAAGCTAGTTACAACAACATTAGATATCTAAAACAATCTAGTCTAGAAGACTTTTTTCAATTAATTAATTATGATGAAATTAAAGAATAGCTCATTAAATTAAAATGTGAAAAATAATGAATGTTATAAAGCATAATTGTTATAAATCAACTATTTTTCAGTAACTACATATTTATTTATTTTATTTATTCTATTTTAATTTATTTGTTTATATTACATTAATAAATTCAATTAAACAATGTAGAATTATACTTAGGCAAATCAACTAAAAAGTTTTAGATTCACCCAACACTAACTCGATCAGATTTTAAAATAATATTAGGCCTATGGATTTACCTAATCATAGATATTGCAAGCCTGGCAAAAATGCAATCAAGATTAGTATCTCTTTCATGATGTACTAATCTAATAAGTGTACAATCAATCTAATTTAGAAATGCCAAAGGTACTGTGAGCAAAGATCTACTATAATCGCAACTTAATCTCAAAACTTAAACTGATCAAAAATAAATGCGCAACTCCATATTTATTCAAACAGTAGATGATCTACAGTATTCTATTATCTAAAATCAAATAGGAAATGTGATCTGCCAACTCTCTAAGAATTATATCGAACGAATTAAATCAACTCTCCAAATTGGAAGCCAACAGGTTTAATTAACCTAGGCAATAGTAAAATATCATTCACATCTTTAGCTTGCTACATCAACATAATGCTTTAATATATGTTCAATGTGACTCCATTCAGGCAACTGATCTTTAATGTGTAACTGCCTAGTTCAAAGAATAATGGATAAAAGGTGATCTAAAAATTAAAGGAGCTTTTTGCCTTAATGTAATCAGGCAATAGGAACTATATAAATCCTTGTGAATTAATTACATCCCTTCAAGAATATAAACCAAGTAATTCTGTTAGTTATCCTTCTAGATATTCTAACTATTAAGGGTGAATAAAATGATTATAATGAATTATAGCTGATGTTTTTGGATGCAATAGAAAGCTCTTTGCTCGATTTAAACAATGAATAAGTAATCCAAGAATTCAAATCTATATTTTATGGCTAATCAGAAGAAAACATTATTGTTAATAATAAAGTTGTCAAAACTAATCCAACCTAATATAGCTCGATCACGATAGAGGCAAATGAAGAAAACCTATTAAAAGCATTTACCTCCTCTAGAATTCTATATATAGATGACTATGAAATTTCAGAGAAGGTTTTCACCAAGGCCTTAATTCATCAAAACATTAAAACAGTCCCAAAGATATTATAATTCTATCTCAATAGAGTGCTATATGATACTAATTAAAATCAACTTATTAAAAATAATAAGGTCTTTACTTTCCCCTCAGTAATCACATATTTTTATATTTTAGACAATTGATATTAGCTAATTCATATAGGATGATTCAATAAATTAATCTAAAGAAATGCAAGAGTTACTAAAAAAAGAACAAGAAATCTTATAAAAATTAGAATAATGTGGAGACATTTAATCAGATACTTAATTCGAAGGTTTAATCAAGCTTTTTACTAAATAGCCCAATGAACAGTTTATCATCGATCCTTAACCAAATCTCTAAAGTCATCTAGAAATGGCTAAATAATTGTCCTTGTATCAAGAAGCCTTTAAGATCAAAAAATAGCAATTATAGATGGAGTTTATTAAAATAGAAGAGCAGAAAAGACGAGTAATTGAAGCTAAGAAAACTATATATCAACTAACTGCTCTATTAATTCACTCTGGTACTGCTTTAAGTGGTCATTATTATTGTTTTATTTATGATGGGAAATTTTGGTGGAAGTTTAATGATAGAGTTGTGACTCAAGTGGAATTTCCTGTTGTGTTTGCTGAAGCTCAAGGAAAGACTAATATGAACACTAATGTATCAGGTTTAATCTATGAACATTGTGAATAAATAAATTAAAAGAGATTGGTTCCATTAGGTAATGAATTAGAGAAATTTATTGAACAGAAAAACTAAGAACTTTTGATGCTGTTTGATCAATAAAAGGTATTGTAAATAAAATCTCGAATTTTGTAAAGAGCTGCAGAGCATAAAATAATTTATCCAAAAAGTCAGATTGGCATAGCTTTAACTAAATATTAGTATTTTGAAGAATTTCTTTAGGGAAATTCAAATAGACATTATTTTGTTAGATATACTATTCTAGATGTATTATATTAATATATTACTAATAGGAAGAATTAAAGATATTAAATCCAATTCTGAAATATCCTTAACAAATCAATGAATATAAAAAATATTTCATTTCCAATTCAGGAATATTCCCTCAAAATTTTGATTAGATGTTCTAACAAGATTATTCTAAATATACCTTCATAAATAATATTATCTCTAACTTTTAAGTGCCTTCAATAGTAACTTCAACAAATTTTCAATAAGTTATCACTCAATTCCAAAAGTATTGTTTGTAGTTAAAAAATTTGGATAATTCTGTATTTGAATACTTGACTATCATATTTTAAGCAATTTTATTATAGGGTTGTTTCTTATGCGAATTATTGATTCAAAAAAGCAAGTTACAAGAAGGAAAGTAATTGACACAATTTATCTTTGAAACTATTAAAACTAGGTAAAATAGAATAACTAATTTAAAGTTAATTTATCCAAGCAATTATTACATAATAACTTAGAGAAAATATGAAGAGTATCATTGAAGAATTAGAGGAACTTAGCAAGAAACAAGGTTAGATATCCAAATCTAATATTGCATCACCGAACATTGTGGTTCCTGATTCTATTTTTCAGATAAATTAGAACAAAATAAAGGATCTTTCAGATGTAATTCAGAAATTTGATGAGTTAGAATAAAATACATAAGTAATAGATTATATAGAGTTTGTTAGTTATGGATTGGCTTTGTGAATAAAATATTGAAATCAAGTGAAATCATCCCTCAAAAGGTTCGCTTAGAATAAGAAATGCCACTATATTTTAACAAAAAACTATATTGATATTATTAAAAATATTAAATGTCATCTGATGAATTAGATGTGTAAAAAAATAAATTAAGAGAACAAGTTATTCATACTGAGACTCTTAATATGATGGCAAAATATTAGTTAGTATTCTTAAAGATGGAAATATCAATAAGAAAGTTAGCCTTGATAATAAAATTAAAGTAATTCTAACTGATTATAGTAGAGGAAACCAGTAGAAGTTTTACGCATTTAGAAAACTAAAGCAATCTAATAAATACAGTGCTAATCATTTTAAAGTACTCTTTACATAGATTGCATTAAAATATAAGTAAGTTGGAGCGATTATTCAAAAAAAATAAAAAAGGAATTTGCATTTTGCATTCCTGAAGGTTCGCCTTCAGTTTTCTAGAAACAAAAATGATAAAATAAGGAAATCCTTTTTGTAGGTGATCGCTTCTAAAGAGACAGAGATTAAAAATCTGTAAATCAAGGAGTAGGAAATAATGGAGAATATAACAAATTAAAAACTAAAAGAACAGGATCTTCTATAGAAAATAAAACAAAAAGAATTAATAGTGACATCTTTAGAAAATGAGTTAAGGAGAAATTCAGCCAATAAAACGATTGATTCAAAAGTAAATCTACTTAATATTGAAGTTAAGAAATATTGAAAATGAGAATCAGGAGATGCAAGACAGGATTATGGGAACAGAGGATTCTGTGAATCTATTTATAAGGGAAATGAATGATATGCTCGATAGTCATGAAATCAGCACTAATTTAGGTATATTTTACAAAGACTCCATTAGATATTGACTCTGATGAAAACTAATCTTACGAATAACCTGCTTAGGTCGTTGAATATTAAAGTTAAAGATTGAATCAAAATTCAAGATCATAAAAATCAAAGAATTTTTACTCAAATTAATTGACTCGTACTAAAATTAATTGAATATATGAAAAATAATAAGAATCAAAATAACTATGATTTAATCTTCTTATCTTATTAATAAATTTTATTATTATTGCTAGTTTAGCAAGATTGAATAATTATTGACTTAAGCTTTTTGTTTTGATTTGCTACTATTCATGGCCTCATAGAGTTCCTTTTCCTGTTTCTTAGTTCTTCCTTACACAGCCAATTTAATGGCTTGTTGATTCTATAGTTTAAGCATTTCATTTTCCTATTCCAACTATTATAATTTGAAATTAATCGAATCGTTGGGATTTAAGGTAATCATATGTTTAAGTTCTTGAACTTCATTTTCCAATGCCAAAATGGTGTTTTCGTATTGATGTATTTTCAATTCGTATGTTTGTTTGACATTTTGAACCTGTAATCATTATAAAATAGTGATACTTCAGCATCTTTCAATCTCAAAGTTTGCAAACTCTCTTAAATGCATTCATCAATTGCTCTAATAATTGATTAGCAATCTTCAATTGACAGATGTTATCCCTGAATGATTTTAGATAGCATTTTTTGAAGTTCATTCTATAATGCTAATTCAAATGGTCTTTTTTGAATTGCAACATTAATTTAATTTGGATACTATTCTTCTTCCAAATCATCCAAGAAATTTGCCTATTGACTGTAGCTTTTGAGTCTGCTTTGATTGCTGAAGGTGGGAGCGTAATTTTTGCTATAGGTTGCATCAAAAGATTGATTATGCTCAGATCTAGATTTGTTAGTAACATCCTTAATGAACTTGGGACCTTTTTAAATAGAATTATGAGATGGGATACCTGAGGATTGATTGGGTGTTTTTTTCATTGACATTATTAAATGTAAAACTGTAATATAATAATAATATTTAAAATAATTAATCACTAATCATTTCTTCCAAATGCTCTATTATAAATTGCACAAATACCATAATAGTGTTAACACATCCTTGAAATCCCCGTTTTTTGTTATCAGTATCTATTTATAAATGTTGCACTTCATTCACTTCTGTTTCAATGCATTCCGTACATTTTCGCGATAGAAAGTTAAATGCCTCTTGCACTCCTTCTCCAGTCTTTGCACTTCCTTAATTATGATAAGAAACCTGACTTCGAAATAAGGCAGTTTGTATTTCTATGAGAATTCCTAGACTTCAAGGAATTTAACTTATCGTTTCTAATTATGTGGCATTTTATACTTCGCACAAATCTATTTTATTGCCAACCAGAATAGTTTACGAGTTTGCTTTTGAACATTCTTAGACTTGTTTAATCCAGTAATCGCTAATGCGATTGAAACTGTCTTTATCTGCAATGTCAAATACCATTATGACTCCATCAGCTCTTTAAAAATAATCTTCATATTTACAAAATAGACCTACTTTTTGTGAGACTAAAATATTTATCCTATCCAGCTGTATCCCAAAGACATAATTTAATTTACTGTCCTTGATAAGCGAATTCCTTCTTCACTAGATTCAATCCGAGTGTGGGAAGATAATTATGTTAAAAGGGAGCATCCTCTGAATTATAGGATAAATCTTACAGTCAATGTACCTCTGTATCAGACTTGTTTTGCCAGACCCTAATCATCTTGAATATATCAAATACCTAGATTACCAATAACGATTAAATCAATTTTTATCATATGTTTATAAAATCAATACAAATATTCACTATTAATTCAATACATTAAAATTATTATAATACTTCTGATTGAATACACTAATTAAGTCAGTAAACCAAATTATTATACTATAACATCCTCACTAAACGAACTCCCATCATTAGCAATTGTAAACCATTTTTGCATTAAAAAATCAAGTAATAACTTTTCTTTATAAAATAAATGAATATGATATTAATATTTTGAATATTAGGATGTTCCACTCTCGTTTTTAATTTGAGTTCTATTATTATCGTATAATATTTAACCTCATCTTCATGTTAGTAGATGAAAATACGTTTGAATTTTAGGAAATCAATATAAATTCACAATTTACTTATCAAAGAGAAAGTTACTGTTGATTGAATTTTAAAAAGATCAACATTTTTATCTTCTAGAAATTTGGTTAACAAAACTATAAAATGATGAAATTTTCATTTATCTATTTAATAATAGATTATCATAAATTAGCTTTATTTCTCATTTCTATTGGTACAAATTACTTCTTAGCAGGACCAGTGTAATCTGAAACAGGTCTCATCAATTTGTTGTTGCTTCTTTATTCAATGAGATGTCCTCCCCATCCTGTCATTCTAGAAATCACAAAGATTGCTGTGAACATGGGAGTAGGCACGCTTAATTTAAAAAAATATATCATACCCACATTGTTTATATGCACTAGCACTATAGAAGTCAAGATTCGGATAGATCTTCTTCTCCTCAATCATTCTTTTTTCAATATGCTATGAAACAGCCAACAAGGTAGGATCTCCATTAGCTGTCTTACTTAATTATAAAGAAAAATCTTTAATAATTGGAGATCGTGGATCTTCCTTCTTGTAGACTCGATGTCCAAAACCCATAATCAATTATTTGCTTTGATATCTGCTATTCAAGAATTGATCTGCTTATTGTATACTTCTTAGAGGTTCCAAATATTGCATAGCTGCTTCATTAGCTCCACCATGAAGTGGTCCTCTTAAAGTTCCAATAGCAGTTGTGATTCCAGAATAAAAATCAGATAGTGTACTCACAGTAACACGAGCAGCAAAAGTGGATGCAGCAAAATCATGCTCTGCATATAATATTAAGGAGACATCAAAAGTCTTGACAACCAAAGGATCTATTTCACTTTTCAAATGATAGAGCTTAAGAAAGTTTTCAGCAATGGAATCTTTTCCTGTATTCTCATTTATTTTGATCCCAGAATTGCTGTAATGGTACCAATACAATAAAGCTGGACCAAATAATGAAATTAATCTGATGCTTATTTCATATTCCTAACCAGGTTTTGTTTCTGGTTCCAATATACCTACAAGGGATGCTACTGTTCTCATAATATCCATAGGATGGGATTCTTTAGGCAAAGTCTCCAAAATCTATTTCAATTTGCATGGGATTTATCTCTTTTAAGAAATAAGAGTTCTCAATTCATCTAGCTATTACTAATTAGGTAAATGACCCTTTAATAACAAATAAGTGACTTCCTCAAAATTACATTTGTAAGCAAGATCCTAAAATTATCTTAACTTATAACTTACATTAATATCATAACCTCTGTAATTTAAGCCGATGCCACCTACTCCGACTGTAGAAATGGCTGATTATCCAGCAACTACTCCTTGAAGCCCTCCTGCTGCTTTCTTTTCACTCATTTATATTAATGAGTCATTTTTTGAGTTAGTGCGTAACTATAAATACTGAATAATTTTATAACATTATCATAATATTTGTAATTCCTCATTCATTAGAATATTGAATATATAAAACAACCAAATAATTAGACACAATAACTTTGTTACATAAGTTACTTGATCTATACTCTTTATATAGTGCATATGATATGAAGGATAGTAAAAATTTGATTGAATCAATTGACTTTGGCTTGTAACCGTTGAAACAACTTTATGAACATTTCGTTCTAGGCTTTTTTCTCTCTGGGAATCTACTTATTGAATTAGATCGTCCTAATTTTTTGACCTGATTTAACATCATAATCTAGGAGACATGTTATAGGGAGATGTTCCTTCTATTAGGACGACTTACCAAAGTCAACTGCTGTTTGCCTTCTTGATTTTATGTAATTAAAACTCTTCTAAATCTCATAATCTGGCATTGCATCCTTTTCCACTAATGGTTTTCTTGCTGAATAGGATTCAAAGGAATGAGCATTGTTGTTTTTCATTTGATCCATTGGCTAATAAAATTTATCAACTGTATCTCTTTACACATCCTTTCTCCCTTCTTATTTTTCAAATGGAATCATCATCTTCACTTTCGGAGGAGGTATCTTCACATTCGAAATATCCTATTGATTGTTTGACAGACTCATAGATCTTCTTTTTGTCTGCTTTTCAAAACTTATTGTTGGAATATGTTTCTCTATAATATCAAAATGAGGCTTGTAATCTCTTTCTGCTTAAGTAACCTACTGCTATTGGGAGTAGATTGATCCTTATGATCTATCTATTCTTCTGAAGAGCCAATCTCCTTTTTAAGTTGCTTTCTTTTCCAATTTAATAGGAGGAACCGCAACAACATTTTGTTGGTAGAATCTAGTTCCAGTGGTCTTTCTCTAATCCAACCTGCGACCAAATCTGGAGAAAGAAAACGAAGATGTTTTTGGTCTGTCTTCATCCATGTTAATTAAATTATGTTAATCAATTATAAGGGATAAGAAATAAAAGTTGGCAATATTGATTTCAATAGTTTGATTGAAATAATCGAAGCACGATTTGCCTATGAACTTCAATCGATGTATTAAGTCATCTATCAAGACGATGATGATAGCAATCCAGTTTTGATTGTTGATGATGATTCATTGCAAGGGGCTTGTAATACATTATTCATTTTTTAAGTTAATCTATGTCAAACCAAAAATACCTAGCTTGTATTAGAAGTTTAGAATGCAAATATTGATGCCTCCAATTACATTCTAAAAAGACAAATTGTAAAATAATAATATCCACTTAAAATAGAGCACCGAAAAATCAAATATCTATTAAGAGAGTCTGCATCAGATCAATGAAAAATTGAAGGAGTATAAGGAACAACAGAAATATCAAGAAATTTAGGAATCCATTTATGAAGTCAAGGATGAGGATCTCACCATTCAAAACATAATGCAATATTATTAAAACAAATTGACCAAGTTTGTGGCCAATTATCAAAAGCAATCCAACGAACACAAAGCAAAACACTACCAATAGTATCAAGAATGCTTCGGTTCCTTATTGGAAAGAATGAATAAGAAATTGTAGAATCAATTTGAACTTATCACATAGCAAAAGAAGGAAATTCGATAAGATGTAGAAAATCTAAATGAATTTAAACAATTCAATTGAATATTTTAAAATTATAATTTTAAGATATCTACAATATTCGCTTAATAAATGTTTCAATATAAATAGAATGTATCATCTTTTCTTAACTAACAATATGAAATTATCTTCATTTTTTGACTTTTGTAATTCTATCAATTGTAAAATCATCTCTGGAGTCTCCTTAATTTACGGACTTTTATTTTGTGAGTCATGATAATAAAACTAAAAGTCGCCATTAGACTTGACAAGTTTTCTTATGGAAATCCAATGTCTGGGATCCCATTAGCAAACTCTCTCGATGAAATTGAGTTGCTTGGTCAAGCTAATCAAAAACCCAAAAACTTAGGGATCAGCAATAAGATCTTCATCAATTATTTGGTTCTTTTTAATCCATTCAATTTCAAGCGATTCTTTTTATAACACTCTCTCCAAAACATTTAAATCATAATTTCCAATGAAATATGTATAATGAGATAAGTTTGTTTCTTTTTAAATTTCTTTTCCAATATTTTCAAAATCTTAATAGGTATATCTCTCTACTTGAAGCAAGTTGTTCACCGCATGGAGCCCACATCTTCGAAATGATTATGTTTGATGTTTAAAATCTGGTTATAGCATATGAAATGAATAAAAATAATTAAATTATTTAAATAAAATGATATCGTTTGAATTATCAAACATCTTAATTCTAGTATCAACAGGTATTGGATTACTTTGGGCAGTATATAACGCATACAAACTGAACCGAATAAAGATTGGCACTCCAAATTAATATAATAATTTCCAGGATGATTATTAAGATCACCATTCTTAACTTCTGTTAGAAATAGCATCTCATATAGAAAGTGGAGCGGCTGCATTTTTGGCTGCAGAATATAGATACATTGGAGTTGTAATTATATTATTAGCCTTGCTGATCTTCTTTATCGTTGAGCCAGTCCTAGGATAAGCATGGACTACTGTTGCATTTTTGGTTGGAGCCTTAACCTCAATCATTTCAGGTTCAAATATTAACATAAACAATAGGATTTATTGGAATGAGAGTAGCCACCTTCTCAAACTATCGTTGTGCTTATTGCGCATAGACAAAAATGACAGATGCATTCGCAGTTGCTTATAGAGCTGGATGTGTTATGGGTTTTGCTTTGGTTAGTTTTGCGTTACTTAGTCTAACAATACTTTTGGGAATTTACATAAATTGGTTCATTAAGGATTATAGAGACTTCTAACAATTATTTGAAGCAATAGCAGGATATGGATTAGGTGGTTCAGTGATTGCATTATTCGGCAGAGTTGGTGGTGGAATCTATACAAAAGCAGCTGATGTGGGAGCTGATCTGGTTGGAAAAGTTGAAAATGATTTCAAAGAGGACAGTCCAAATAATCCTGCAACCATAGCAGATAATGTAGGAGACAATGTTGGAGATATTGCAGGTATGGGTGCAGACTTATTTGGATCATTTGCAGAGGCTACTTGTGCTGCTTTGGTTGTATGCAGTGTATCCCCATCATTTTATTATCATCCTACCACATTTTATTATCCATTATTGGTTTCAGCTGCAGGAATTCTTGTGTAAATATTACATCTTAATTCATAGTTGTTTTATAGTCTCCATTTTTGCATTTGTAGGAGAGAAGGAAAGCTTTGATCAAGTTTCAAATGCATTGAAATTTTAGTTGATTCTTTCAACTCTTTTAATGTTACCTGCTCTTTATTATGTTGCATATCTAACTCTACCAGAGAGAATCTTCGGATTGGCACCAGTAGATAGACAACCAATTCATGCATGGCTTTGCACTGTTGTAGGACTTATCAGCGGTTGCATCATCGGATTTGTCACTGAATATTATACTTCACATTCTTATAGACCAGTCTAAGAAGTTGCTTAAGCATGTGGTACTGGAGCAGCTACTAATATCATATATGGAATTGCCTTGGGAAATCTCTCTACTATTATTCCAGTATTCTTGCTAGCATTTACAGCCTTTATTTCATATTCTCTGTTGTCTATGTTTGGAGTGGCTCTAAGTGCTTTAGGAATGTTATCAACTCTAACTATTGGTTTGGCAATTGATGCATATGGGCCTGTCTCTGATAATGCTGGAGGTATTGCTGAAATGGTTGGATATCCACAAGATGTTAGACACAGAACAGATCAACTGGATGCCGCTGGTAACTGCACCGCAGCCATTGGAAAGGGATTTGCCATTGGATCAGCAGCATTGGTGGCTTTCTCTTTGTATGGAGCTTTTATCACAAGAGCATCTAACTCTCTCAATAAGCATCCACTAACAGATTTAGGAGTCAATTCTCCATTAGTATTTTTAGGACTCTTAATTGGAGCTATGATTCCCTATTGGTTTTCTGCTTTCACACTTAAATCCGTTGGAAGGGCTGCATTTGAAATGGTTGAAGAAGTACGAAAGTAGTTAGCTGAGAGACCAGGAATAAGAGATGGAAGAGAGAAACCAGATTATGACAGATGCATTGCTATATCAACCAAATCCTCTCTTTAAGAGATGTTCGCTCCAGGATTACTTGTAATTTTAGTACCTTTGGCATTGGGATTATTCCTTGGTCCCACTGCTGTAGCTGGATTATTACCAGGTATTTTGGTTTCAGGAGTTTGTATGGCCACTTCATCCGCTAATTCAGGAGGAGCCTGGGACAATGCTAAGAAGTATATTGAAGCTGATTTATGCGAAATTGGTAATTTTAGTATTTATCTCTAGATGATATTATCAAAGGTAAAGGTACTGATGAGCACAAGGCAGCAGTGATAGGGGATACAGTTGGAGATCCTTTAAAAGATACTTCAGGTCCTTCCTTAAATATTCTCATTAAATTAAGTGCAATTTTTTCTTTGGTCTTTGCTGGCGTTTACGATAAATCAGCATGGTTATTGTGTGCTATGACAACTAGTAGCAGTGGCTGTCCAGCTTGAAAGAAATAGAGTATGAGAAATATCAAATAAATCAAATCAGTTCATTAATTTAGTTCATTCATTAATATGATATATTCAGTTTTAATATTCTCCATAAGTACATCATTTGATTTATTCAATGACACTTCCATCATTTTGCATCTTTAAATCTTAAATCCATTCAAGAATCAAGTGATATTTGATATCTACGATAGGTTATGAACCAGTCTCTGTATAGGTAGCTTATTCTTAATTTAATATCCAAAATTCACCATTGAAATTGTTGAGGTAATTGTGTCTTCCCTTTCCATCTACTAGATAATTACTTTAATTTGTATCTTTCATAAAAATTAAAAACAGTATTAAAAATATCATTCTGTATATTTAAAATAAAACAGTAAAAAGTGAGGCAGGTTTAGCAGATTTTGTTTTTATAAATTTCTAGAAGAAACTAGAAGCCAGCTTTTATGAGGATATACATTATTTTTGGGTTGCATTTATTTAATCCGCTCTACTTCCATTTCATTGTCTTGTTATTTTTCTTCTAGCATCTCAAGGTACATTATAAGAATGTATTGTAAATACTAAAAGATTAAAAAAGGTTAAAATTATCTAGACAAATTGAAATCACATTATTTATAAGTACTTTATCAATTAAATCGAAGTAAATATTGACAATTTAATTTTTCAGGAGATGTATCTGGAAGAGTATTAAAATGCTCTTCTTATTTTACTTAAAACACTAGCAATGTATAATTTGATATATATTTTCAAAAGAAAATAGATTTTTAACATTGAACAGGTTTAATAATAATTACAATTAAAATTGTAACTTGAAAAAAAGATAGTGATATTTACAACTGTTTAAGTTAGAGGGATAGATCTAATTTATAGTGTTTTTAGGGTGGTTTATTATGAAAGTTTCTTTACGATGATAAAATAAACAAATATAATCATTAGGCATGTTATGTATCAAGTTAAATGTGTTGTTATCGATCCTAGTGACCTATTAATGCCAAAGATCTGAGTCTTATTTTTAAAAATAAGATTGGGATTTAAAGGAAAAGCAGAATTAATTTCAATTACATTCCATAAACTATTATAGTGATAATCAGTAAAATTAATAAAAAGGCCATACATCTAATAGTTAAAAAAGATAATTACAATAGTAGGAAATGTAGGGGAATTATTTATTTTGAATAGCCAATAAAGTGAATTTCTGCTATATTTAAAATGAGATAAAGAAAAATCTATGATATTTAATATATTACTATACAGTTATAAAGTAAAACCATGAATGCCTCAAATACTCTTACATAATGAATAGTATCCAATTTATTGTAAATTCTAGGATTGTTAAAATTTCAATTCTTTTCAATATAACCTTTTGATTTACATTCTACATTTATCTAGAATTCATATTTATTGTTATATATAAATAATAATGCTCATATTAGTTGTATTTTCAAATTAACAATTAATTTATTTTTTAGATGTTCGCCCAACCCTCAGGTGCAAAGTCTTCTGCTTAGAGCACTCCTTATAAAAAACAATACATTCAGCCAGAACAGGAGGAAACGATCTGTGAGGACGAATCGCAAATAAATAATATTCTCAAAGCCCTGAAGCAATAGTAAATAATTTGAATTACTCTTTTCTAGATATCTGTTAATGGATAATACACTGAATGAGAAGGAGGAAGAGAAGTCTTAAATTTTAGAAGACGTACAAATCTTGAATTAGAGATTGCAATAACTCAATAAGTCTATTGCTATCAAGAGACAAAAGTACGAAAAATGCGATAGAACCTTAAAAGAAGCTGAATCAGCCTTTGCAACTATTGCTGATTCTACTAAGTCTCTGCTTCAGATCGTCAAAAGCAATATAGGGGACATGAGCAAAAAATAAAAAATTTGATTGATTAACTAATTATCTTCTCTTGTAATTGAGAATAAAAATATTCACATATTTTAAAAAATTTATTAATGGTTTTGAGAAGATTCACGCAATAGTATAAAAGCGTCTATGCATTTTGCAAAGTCGAATCTTACACTATAAAACCTTAGAATACTGTGATAGATTACAAGTTTTTATAAAAGATTATATTTAGTTAGAACATTAACTTATAATCCATAATAGAAAATCAAATTTGATTCATCAAACAAATCATTACTTTACTATTACAAACCTCTGGTATTCATAATCTCTAATTATTATGCAGGTTTGGACTTATCAGTTTTAATTTTGGATGTATTTATTCCCCATGGTATTGTTGGGAAATTTAATCAAGCACAATCCTTGTAATATTAATATTTGATGTTAGTTTATTCAACATTTCCTGCAGCATTGCCAATGATGTTTACAGTTGAGTTTTGGTGTAAGCTAAATTGAACAAATTATAATAGTGTTTTTGAGATGGTTCAAGAAATTCAAGTATTTGAGATACGTCGTGTCTGAAGTCTACTTACATAAGGATGGTCAAACTGTGGAAGTAGTATTTGAAAAGCAATTTTGGGTAAACAATAAAATCCTATTATAATTCAGAGAAAAGTAAAGGAATAAAATGTGACCCAAATATTTTATGTCACAAATTTGAAGACTTTGAGTGGAAATGACAAGAGACCCTTGAAGGGGAATGTATTTCCAGAAGAATGGCCATAAAAAAATGAAATGACTAAAAGATGGAGATGGTCATTTGTTAAATATTACCTAAATCAAAATAATTTTCTAGTTTTCCCCTCGAATCCCAATTATGTTAATTCGGAGGTAATGATTCAGTAGCTATTGCGTTAGATTTTAATTGCCGTAATGAATGGAAAGATTATAAATACAGCAAAGTAATATGTGGAAGATGTTCAAGGAGATATGTTAGAGATGGTATAGGAGGGGAAGATCAAATCAGATACATTAATATGATTAATATATAGCATAAGAATGCATTTAAGATTCATAAAAAGAAAAAAATGTAACAATCTAGAATTAATATTAATATTATCATTCCTATTAATTTATGCTAATGCCATCAAGCACCGTCGTTGTAGCTAATCTCATCTTCTTCTTCTGAGTAATAATACTCAATTTGATTGGAATTTTCTATTTAAAATAAAATCATTTATACTTTTCAATTTTTTGGATGAATTTTTTGAGAGACTTGGAGGTAGATCTAGATCCTCAAATTCGTCTTCTGGATCCTCAACAATATTTTCCTCAAGTAAAGTATTGGTCAGGAATCTTGAAACATAATAAAAGCTTTAAAGGTATTCAGGTAGGATCTAGAATAGATTGAATCATCTTACTCTAGGAACTTCTCTGTCACTGTTTATTAATTCAACGTCTCTGTCTTTAGTTACAACTTATAGTAGCATTTTTTCATAATAAACGGTATATTCATTGAATACTTGATAGAGCTTAGTAAATTGGGCATCAGTTAATAGAAATTGCTTAGCGGCCTTAATAATTTCTTCTGGAACTTCAGTTTGTTCTGCATTCACTTGGATTATATATAATAGTTTGTTTACATTTAGTATTTGAAAATGCTCTGTGTATTCTTGGCGGCCTATTAAAATCAAGGAATTCTTAGGAACTCCCAAATTAGTATGTATCATCAAAGGATGCCAATTATTCAAGGTTCATTTGAGAAAGTGCTACTTTGATGATTTCTAACAAGGGATCTTATTGATATCTGTTTTTCTCTTTGATTAGCAGATCTTCCAGATCTATATTGCTGTTTTCCAAACACAAATTAAAGAATTTCTGAGCATCATTTAAATTAGAATCTCCTTAAGTTTCAAGATGTTCGTTATTTTAGGAGGATGTTATTGAAATGCGCTCTTGTTTTGGAGATTTGGGTCTGGAGGTTTTATAAACCTGCATGATTTAGTCCTTATTGGTTTACACAAATTTCTAAAGATACGAAACTTCTAAAAAATAATATAAGGATGTGTAAATGTGTTCTCGCTAAAGATTTTCAATTTTAAACATAAGAGGTTCAGGTACAATTTACTATAAAAATCTAATAAATGGTTTAATTAATTATTAATTTACTCCTTATCAAACTTAATAAACTCGATAAAAGATATAATGTTTGATCCAAATACTTATCTGCTCTCGTCATAATAAAAGCTGGTTTCATATTATAATTTCTCACTCAACTATTCATAAAACTCCTCATAGCAACAATCTTTATGGCCTACCCAATGTACAGACACCTAAGTTATTAAGTACAATGATCAACCTCACTAATAGATATGTCTTAGATGCATCGAGTGAAACTTCTTAGCAGATCTACAATTTCAGTATAGAATAGATGCGAGGTGTCAATTTAATATTGATCCCTATAACTATTCCTTTGTTTAAGTAAGAAATTATCATAGATCTCATAAGTGATTTAAAAGGATTGGGCAGTTTCAAGATCATCATTGACTCCTTGATCGAACTCCTTTTTGAACATTTGTTGTCTTTGAGCTGAGAGTAGACGTAAATAACACTGTATTAAAATAGGTTGGAGTTGTTCATTTCTAATTATCTTTAGATTATTTCGAAGCTTACATATTTTATCCACATCTTAGTCATCACTCTCCAAATTGAAAACTTCGGATATTGAGGGTATTTTGAGAAGACATTTTGATGCAACTCATTTATGATATTCTCAAATGGAAAGATAATCATTGATAAGTCCATAATGGCATTACTATAAGCTTGCCAATACATTACGTATTCGCTAAGCAAATCAATACTGTTTATGGTATTAGCATTTATAAATACACTAAAGTACTTTTATAACCCTTCCAAATAACACTCCAAAGAGGTGTAAAACTCGTTCAATAAAGTTAATATGCAAATTTATTCCTCATCTAATTGTTCCAATTGCTTTTCGAATTCCTCGTCAACTATACCCATTTTTTAGAGACTCAATTGTTGGTATTCACAGAGTTCCTCTTCCAAACTCCATCTGAATTACAAAAATTGGCTTTTCAATTTTTCGTTGTGTTGCAACTTAGCTTGCATTTCGGCCAATATTTGCAATTTGTTCTGTTTTAACTCATTCATCAACTACAGGGTTAGATTAGATTACATAAATACTTCATTCTAAATGAATTAAAAGTCAAACAACTTATCAAATCCTTTTTGTTCCAGTTCTAAGCGCTAAGCTAACATAATTTGGAACTCAGATTCACAATGTATCCCGATGGTTTCTCTCTTTAAGATGGGTTTGGGAAACACAGCATCGCAAAGGATAAATGGAAATTTCATAGTCTATCTATTAACTATTGAAAGCCTCGTTTACTTGGTTACGACCATTTTTTTAAGCTGATTCTTCCAATCAAAGCAAGAGTTGTCAAAATTCTATAATCTAATCCACTTTCTTTTTTGTATGTCCGGGTAGCTTAACTCTAGAGTCATTTCAAGTTGTTCATGAAGAAATAATTTATAATAGATCTCTCCGAAGAATTCTTTGTGTTTCTATATGTTAATTATTCACACCTAACCTCAACGATTTCATTTAAAATATGACAGGTCTATCCAAGAGTTAAAACATCCTTTAAACTTAAAAACCCTGATATTCTCTTAAAAAATTCATAATTAAAAAGAATATTTGTTAGTGTCTCCACAGTCAACTCAATTTAGGTTAATGATGCATTATATTTTTCATTCTTCAGATCCATTTATATTATATATTATTTATATATTATTATATGTGAAGACGAGAAAAGAAAATAATTTCTACAAAATTCAATCCTCTCTAATTCTCCATCTAATTCGGCAGCCCTCCACTCAAAATCACCAAAACAAGAAGATAAATAAATGAATTATGTGTTGCTTATTTAATAAAATTGAATGAAATTTCATTTTTTTATGTATGCTATCTTTTCTGTTAATTGGGATGTGATCACATGCACAGTATCACTGTCAGTAATCCCTTTTGCACTCAAATAGTCATTATCGTCAAGTAATGTGGTTTCGAATCCAATATATAATCTTTCTGGAGTAAGGTTTATGACTTCGGAAAGTTAGTTTTTTAATTAATTCACCGTTTTTGTTTCCTATCTAATATCCAATTCTACAGTCATCCCAGTTACAAATCTGCAATAGAGCTTTTTGATGTCTGTCATTTTTTATTATTTTTAATAATGTTTTTATATTCAATAACTTGCCCTTTAATATCTTCTGTAAGAGCTATTTCTATTTCGTCATTATAATCCAGTAGCCGTCGTTTACACAGTTGCAAACTCTCTTTAATAGACTTAATTTTTATCTGAATACTCACATCGTCCTTTTTAATTTCATCTAAATTATCCAAGTGCGCCATGGTTACTGTTTTAAAAAAATTGTGAATTTTCCTTTTAGTTATTCTTGTCTGAGGCCTATTTTTAAAGGTTTAAACACTGTATACCAAATCAAGTCTTTCAGTTAGACAATCAACCAAATACTCATCCTGATAATCATAAGCCTTTCTAGACGCACCAGATGCTGAAGTAGTGCATCTTTGAGCTGATTGAACCTGCTCTTGTTTCTCATTCTCTTTCAATTAAAGAGTAATAGCTTCCAGTTATTTATGATTTAATGAAGAGGTCTCTTTATTTTTGGAAACCTTGAGAGCCCTGTTACTGAGTTTTTCGATTTGGAGTTCCCTCTTTGCTTGGACACTCAACAATCCCAAACGATGAAGAATTTCTTTATTCATCATTTATTATTTGGTGCTTCTTTTTATCGATACAGGTAATTCACTTATCCTTTCGACAGGCTTTATGGTGTTAACTATATTTTCTGTTAAGAACACTGGGTGTTTCAGGGCTTTGAACTTCTTAATTATAGGTTTATGAGGAGCTTCCACTATTGGAATCATGGGTTCCACCAGAGTTCCCACTTTACTTACTTTCAAATTCAGATTGTCAAGTTAAAAATCAATAAGACTAGGTTCTGTAACAGTTTAATTAAATTTCTACTGTGGAAATTATGAATGAGCATATCTGGGTTTGGCTAGTTCACCTTCTTCCTTTAATTGACTTAAGTATTTCACAACTTATTAAATGTTCAAAATACAAGGATACCTTTTTGCTTTTGTTCCTCCTTGATATTGGTCATTACTACGCGAATGTTGCGTTGAACTCTCGATTCAGGTTTATTGAGTTTATTCATAAATGTTTATCCTTTTTTATCAAATTTGTACTTATGATTAATATTTAAATTATTATTACCAAAATTAATAGCAATAATTTTGGGATCAATGACTAATTTACATTTCCATTATCATTCAAGTAAAGTAATACTATCTAAATATGACAATAATTCAAATAAAATTGACTTATGAATTACCTTTAATTTTAGATAATAAATAGAAATATTAGGTTCCTAATTCATCATTATAAAGGATATCCTAAAAATAGCGTTGGAATTGCAGTTAATTTATTATAATTATAATAATATTGGCATCAATTAGTGAGAGAGAAATTCAAATTTTTGTCTAAAGAAATCAAATGTTAGATTGGGTGTAGGTTATCCTCTTTAACTATGCTAACAATATAATGGGATTTATTTAATTATTAACTATTATAATAGTTTTTTTGATTAAATTTAATTTGTAATGGGAGCATAATGCTGCAACAATTAGTCGTATTAAGAGGATGTAGAACCATGTGATGATACAGAATTGAATCATTTGGATGCTCGCTAAATAATTATTAAATATAATTATAAAAAAAAGTAGAGAGAGATGAATTCAAGTCAAACCACTAAGACTCAAGAGAGAACCAAACTATTAGCAGTGACTTTGAAAAGTGGAGGGGAGTATTTGGGAGATTGGGTTGGCAATAAAAGAGAAGGATATGGTATATTGAAATGGCCAGATGGTTCAGAATATGAAGGAGAATGGAAGAATAATAGAGCTCATGGGTAAGGAAAGTTCATCTATCCTGACGGAGACTATTATGAAGGACAATGGGAAAACGATAAATAAAATGGTCGAGGGATATTCCAATCGACAAGCGGATGCAAATTTGAAGGACAGTGGAAGGATGATTTGTAATAAGGATTTGGGATAGAGACTTGGGAAGACGGGAGCAAATATGAGGGATACTTTTATGAAGGAATAAAATAGGGATAGGGAACCTATGTTTGGAATGATGGTTCAACATATACAGGATTATGGATTAATAATAAGCGACATGGACAAGGATGTCAAGTGTGGAAGAATGGAAAGGAATATCAAGGGGAGTGGTTTGAGGACTTTATGTGTGGTTAAGGTCAAATTAAATGGCCTACTGGTTACACTTATGTTGGATTGTTCAATAAAGACGTTCCTAATGGTTATGGTATTTTCAAATGGCCAAGTATTTCATGTTAGTATTTTTAGATGGCAAGACTTATGAAGGTAGTTTTAAACAGTCGAAGCCAAATGGGAAGGGCAAAGTTATCTTGAGTAATGGGTAGACTAGGTTTGGAGAGTGGCATGAAGGATAGTTGATTAAATGGTTTGATAACACTTAGGATGATTAGAAAGAAAACTTTAATGTACTCAATCTAGAAGATTTATGAAAAATCATATATATATACTAATAATCAGACTCAGCAATGGGAATAATATGTTAACTTAATTGTCACTATCTGTAACATTGGTGTTGTTGGGAGTGTTTGTCTGATTGCTTGTATTTGTATATTTTGTTCCACATTACAAACAGAAAGAATTAGCAGAATCCCAGGTGTATGTATAAGCAGTAGATTAAAAGCAGGTTTATGCTCCTAAAGAAGATTTCTCTGCTGAAATGCACTAGTCACTAGACAATGCACACAAATAGTAATTCTTTTGAGAGAAATCTAAGATGGGTAGACATAATCCAGTTTCTTTTGACTTTGATGAACATGTATGTTAGGCACAGGTACTCTTAGTAGCAGTTTCAGTCCATTAGCAAGCCCATGATCTTGATTAACATGCCTCTTTGTTGGTTGAAGCATCTGAACAAGCACTCATGATTTTACATTTTCCTTCTCCATTATCTAAATACCAGACACAAAATCCATCAGTACCAGCTTATTTACATCCTTTTTCAGTTTGATATTTATCACATGTTAATTATTCTACACACCCAATTCCACTATCTACACATTTACTAATCTAAGTGCAATTGTCTACTAATTCGGTGCATTTAATTAAACGGCATTTATTACTAGTTGGATCATATTTACATTTACCATCAGAACCTAGAGCAGTAGTGCAATAGTCTTTAGTGTAAGTTTCACATTTGTCCATTGAAATACAACTTGTGTTATTGCTTGTACAAGTTCTTAATTTACTATTGCATTCATCATGAGTTGTAAATTAAAGGTGAGAACATTGCAAATCAACGCATTTCTTTTCTTTTTCATCATAATAACAATTTTCTTGATCACTATTTAAATAGCAATTAGATTATTTGTATGATGAACAATCTTATAGATCAATACATTTAGTTCCATCAGTTGTGCATGTTGTACTCACTTTCTAACATTCCTCATGAGTAGAATACTCTACAGAATTACAAGAATTAAAAACAACACACTTGTTTTTTTCAGATAGAAAGACACATTTACCATTAGTTCCTTAAATACACCCTTATTAAGGCAATTTCTCACATTTGTCAATTGGTATACAAGTATTTCCATCAGTTGTGCATTCATTACTGAATTCATAACATAAATCATGAGTCTAGAATTACAGAGATGTACATGATGAATATTGATAACATGCATTTCTCACCCATAAACATGGTCCATCTTTCCCTAAAAAGCATCCACTTTATATTTTGGTACTGCAGTTTGCTTGAGCAATACAAGTTAAGCCATCAGATGAGCAACTAGGATCAAAATTAGCACAATCATAATGATTGTTGTATGCAACATCTGAACATACGATATCTCTGCATCCATCCTTTGTGAATCTGCACTACTTTCCATATTTGTCTGTTGTGCAAGCTGATTAAATTTTAGCATCTTTGCAGAGACCTTTAGTTACACACCCTCCAGATTAATTTACAGTGCATCCTAATTTATGTAACTGACACTCCATCTCAGTGACATACTTAGTAGGAGCACTTTAACAACTGTAGCCAACGCATTTATTATTAAACCATGTACACTTATTACCATTGGAGTCAGTAACACATGCCTATTCAATATAAGCATCAGAACACTATGTTCTCAAAACACAACCATTTCCATTTGTTGTACATTCTTTTTTATATGTTTTACATTATTCATCAGTAGAATAGGATTAAGGAGCATCACTACATTATTGTAGATTGCAACTAGGTTGGAATGCACATAGTTTATTACTTGAATCAATGATACAGCCTGATTTAGTAGTGTATGCAGAACATTGTTCAATTTTAATGCATCCCTTGCCATTAGTAGTACAATTCTTACTGAAGGACTGACATTCATCATGAGAAGTATAAATCTTATCAGCTTTATCACAAGTTTTATCTACGCAAGCATTGTTATACCAGATGCATTCAACTCCTGATTTGGTGTATCTACAATTGATTTCATTTCCATATTCACTACATTTTTGATAACGTTCTATGCATCCAGTTTTGGCTGAATTGACAGTACAAGTATTCAAAAAGTTATTGCATGCCTCATCACTTGTGATCTGATCTGAATTCTAACAGGATCTAACTTCACAAGCATTAGGTGTAGCTTTCTTATTCCAAATGCACTTGCCTTCTTATAAACTCTCAATACACATGAATTCATTGGTATATTAGTTACATTTGGTCTCCTTGGTCACACATCCATTATATTGAGTGCCATCATAATTGGCGGTGCAAGTTGATAAAAATGTATTACATGCTTTAAATGTATTGTAAACAACTTAATTACATTGTCTTACCACGCATTATGATCCATTCCAGAAACATAAAGATCCTGTATTAGTGACTGAACATTAGTATTCCAATAACTCTAAGCAAGTAGCCTTACGACTTACACAACCACTCTTTTGATTACTAATCATGCATCCACTCAAATAACTCGTACACTCCTCATCGGTAGATATATCAAGACTAGCAGTAGAACAACTCTTTTGAACACACTATCCACTGATCCACAAACATGAATATTTAGTATTGCTTGCCAAGTAACATTAATCTTAGATCTTGTAGATACTACAAACTTATTCTAAATTTTGACATCCCTTGAGATCAGATTAAACAGTGCAAGTATCTAACCATTGTTAACAATCCTTATGAGAAGTTAACTCATCACTGGCATTCTCGCATGTTTTCAATGTGCAAGTCCCACTCCAAGCACATTTATTATTTAAATAGTCATTACTGCATTGTTTTTCACTTGAATATGTGCTACAAGTTTTTAAAGTGCATTTATTATTAACAGCAGCACATTAGGACATATATCTACTGCATGAGACTTGATCGAATTTGGCTAGAACTGCATTTGCACAGGTTTTATCAACACATTTGGTGCCATTCCAATAACAAGTTTGTTGATCATTCAATACACTAACACATTGATTTTGAGTTGTGTATTAAGAACATGATTCCAATCTCTTAATACAACCATTATTCGTATTATTGACTGTGCATTCAGTTTTGAATTATCTGCATAAGATATCACTGTTATAAGTAGATTGAGCATTTTCACATATCCAGGATTTGCATTCAGCTTTTGGTTAGCAATTCGTATCGCCATCCTTACAGGTAATTGAGAACCAAAAACATAAAGTATCTTTGACTGAAATGCATTGTGGTTCACTAGTATAAACATCACATGTGGCTGGCATATCAATGCATCCTTTTTGATCTTAATTAAGAGAACAAGTATTTAAATAACTTTGACATTAAGCATGTGTTGTATAAGAAGTAGGTGCATTTGTACAAATCTTATCTTTACATAAAGATCCATCCCAAAAACACTCACTACCTTATTGATTTATTACACATCCTAGTCTTTATAAACTGCCACAATCACTTGTGATATCAACACAACCTCCTCCTTCTTTGGCTGTACATTTTAGTTATTTTATCTATCCAGCATCATAACAAGACTAGTGAGTAGTAAAGGTTGAAGGCAGTTCCTTACAATTTTAAATTTAGTAACATTTCTTATTTTCATCATTCCAATAGCATGGATATCCACTCGAATCTACTTAACAAGCCAATTAAATGTCATTGAAATTATCACATAATAATTCAGTCATAATACAATTTTCCCCGTTAGTCGTGCACAAAGTTGTTATCTTTTGACATTCTTCATGCGTTTTTCCTTAATATACAGAACACCCACTGAATGGCCTACAAGTTCCTTTATACAAGGCACAACCATTCGTTGGGCAATTCGAACTGTTCATTGAGCAATAGGATTCCAAGTCTGTAGATTTGCGATCTTCACACACTCCTGATGCTGAGTTCCATTAACACTTAGTTAATTGAGCACAATCTTTAGAACTAAGAATTTGCTTGCAAGTGCATTAATCCACTTTGGGTAGGAGTTCTGAATGAGTTACTAAAAGTAAATTCAAGAGAAGTAACATCATATTTTTCATTAATAAATTAATATAAATAAATTTCAAATTTCACTGTGACACCTTTATATATGCTTATTTAAGGTTTATTTATGAGCAAAATGTTTATTGCACTTTTCACATCCAAATGCTCGTATGTTTTTGTGTCTAATCAAATTGTGTTTCCTCAAGGATCTCAATCTCTAAAACACTTTATTGCATTTTAAACATTAAAATAAATCATTTTATTATTATTTTTTATGATGATCTTCTTGCTAATGCTTTTTCAATTGTCTCTTCTTACCAAACTTTTAATCACACTCATTGCATTCGTACGATTTCATCTCGTGAATTAATTGCATATGTCTTTTCAAATGATGTTTACACGTGAACTTCTATGGACAACCTCAATCTCAAATCTATTAAATACATTCACAATTAAATGGTCGACTCCCACTGTGAGTTAACTGATGTCTCTTCAGATGCTAAGAACGCTTGAACTCCTTCCCACACTACTCACATCGAAACAACTTCAAATTTTAGTGTGTCTCTCGTATATGTCTTTATAGTTTAGAATTGTTGGTAAAAACCTTTTTGCATTCGTCACAAGTAGGCTGCTACTATGGCTCCTCCATCGGCTCATATATTTCCTCTTCCAAACAAGATTACATTTTGTTTAATTTCTAAAAAATTGGTAATGTGAACACTTCCATTAATTATTATTTATTTATAATTTATACAATTCCCATTTTAATTAACAAATAACACTCCTTTTATTTATCTCTACTCATTAAAGTAATTTCTATTTAGAAAATTCTGGACTATTTATTGTACCTTATTATTTATTGATGTAATGTTTTAATAATCAAATACAAAAATAGCTCTAACCCTGATTAAACTAATTACATATTTTTGTCCCAACTCTTTTTAAGATTGAATTCATCCATAGGTATAAATAAAAATTATGGGAGTACAATATCATCACACTTCTTTTGTTTTTAATCATTCTGTTTAATAGTTGACCAAATACTTCATTTCTTCCTTTCTTAATAGATTGGAAGCAGTAAGTTCAAAAACAGCTCACTTACACTATTCTTCTCTAACAAACAGCCTATTTAATTGATATTTATGTCTAAAGTTAAGGTTTAAATGTCAGGACTAATTGGATGCATGAGAACTCGATCTATATCTGGAGCTTGAAATCTTTAGATCAGATTTATACGGTCTTATACTTTATAAATCTAACAAAATCAATTGAAAGATAAACAGCTACACAAGAAGATGTAAAAGGATAAATAGCTTGCTATTCATAAAGGATGAAAAAGTAAGAGGATAAGAAAATGAATTAGATAAAAAATAACCTGAAGAAACCATGAATTTGAAGATAATTTAGTTCAAATGCTAAAAGAGTGTGACAAGAATTGCAATTCAAATAAAAATAATACAATAATGTAGTTTATATTTTTGGATATTAATTGTAAAACTATCAATCTTATATTTTTTGTTTTTGGATATATTATTGAGAGTAAGTCTTTAGTTTCCTAACTTAAATACTTGAATGTGCTTAGTCTAAATGCTTGCAGCGACAACAATTCTACATTTAAAAATTATTCATTTATTATTTCTAACAACAAATGGCTTGGGCTTAAAGTTACTTCTATTACGATATAGTTTAATATTTAGTCTATTACCTAGATTACACAGTAGCTTACTTATTTTTTTTGCTTTATATAAATTATTTGTTATGTAACTTTCTTAACACTGATTTTGGTTAGACTACATCCTATGATGTGTTAAGGACAATATATACTTAATTATTCTTCAACAAGATTAGTAATCTTTTTTGAAGTGTTATAAATTTCTAATAGAACAAGGGTCATATCAATCCTACTTTGGACCCTTTTTAAGCATTATTTAAATTAAAATGGATAGTATATACAAGACTGCTAATATTAAGGATTTCTATAAATTAGATAAAATATTGGGAGAGGGTAGTTATGCAATTGTGAGAAAGGCTATTAGAAAAAGTGATAATTTGGAAGTTGCTGTAAAAATTATTGACAAGTACTTATATATGAGATTACTTAAATTAGGGCATCATTGGAAAGCGATGATCATTTGGCTATCCAAAGTGAAGTCGAAATAATGAGTTAGATTGATCATCCAAATATTGTTAAAGTCTTGGAAGTTTTTGATGATAAATCAAAACTTTACATTGTACTTGAATTAATGACTGGCGGTGAGCTTTTTGATCGTATTGTTGAAAAGGAATTATATAATGAAAAAGAAGCAGCTGATGTCATTAGACCGGTTGTGGATGCTATCAGATGTAACTCATTACAGAAATTATTTTTTAGATTGTCATTCTATGGGTGTGGTACATAGAGATCTTAAACCTGAGAATATTCTTTATACGACTCCAGATCCAGATGCAACAGTAAAGATATCAGATTTTGGAGTGGCAAAAGTTATTTCTGATGAATTGATGCTTACTGCATGTGGAACTCCTGGATATGTAGCACCAGAAATCCTAACAGGAGTGGGATATGACATGGCAGTTGATTATTGGAGTATCGGTGTAATCCTTTATGTGCTGTATATATCTGAATTTATTGGACCTAACTTAGATTATGTGGCTATCCTCCATTTTATGAAGAGTCTAATGAGAAGTTATTCGAGTAGATCAAATCAGGTAAGATAGACTTCTCAGGGGAATAATGGGACAAAATATCTAAGGAAGCTAAAGATCTAGTTGAGAAACTTCTAAAGGTTGATCCCAAGGAAAGATATAAGGCTGATTAGATTTGCAAGCATCCTTGGATCACTGGAGAGAAGGCTTTGACCAAGGATTTGTCATATGTGACTGAAAAACTTAGAGAATTAAATGCTCGTAGAAAATTGAGAGTAAATAAATACTATTATAATTATTAGCGTGCTTAATTGATGGTGTTGGCTACAACCAAACTTTAAAGACGCATTCAATAGCATTAACAAAAAAATTGATTTGTTAATTCATTAATGAACATATATATTGATGTATTTCATCTATTTTCTGCCATCCGAATCGAACTTAAATAAGAAATTAAGCTTAGATAATAAATAATACTAATCTAAATTTGTGATTTCTTATTAATAATTTAAAGAATATGAACCATTTACATATTTATTAAACCAACATTGTAACGATTCTTTTGATAATTATATATATCTAAGGTGTTTATAATATGTTAGGAGACCTTCAGTCTGGGTGTATTATGGTATTACCCAGCCAATTTAACAGCAGTGAACTCAACATAACTATCATTTTACATTCATCCAAATTGAAATTATTTTTACTATTCGAATTACGTCATCCAAATATAGTCTAATTATCCTAGATTCTTTGATGAAAATCTGCATTTTATATGATTATAGAGTATATAAGTCAAAGAGATCCTGATCATCTTATTAGAGATAAAAATTTATCTGAAAAAAGAGGCAAGAGGTTTTTTTCTTTAATTAATTAAGACATCAAAGAAAGTATTCTAGAAAAAATCACCAATTGTGATCTAAAGGTTTAAAATCTACCATTTGAAAAAGATTCTAAAGCTACTAGAGATTTGTTTATGGAGTATTTTCTAACCTTTAAATCCTCTTTATAAATAACTATATTATGCTGTAACAGAGATTCATACAGTATTTCTAGTTTAAGATAATAAAGAATTTAGGTATATATGATAGCATGGTAATACTTTATTAAATTATTTAGGGTTTTCCACCTTTGAAATTGAAAATACATAATAATTGGGTGTAAATTTATCATTCTAATTTAGCCTTAACTTCAAAATTTGAATTTGATAGATTTATTTAATTAGTCACTTATTCAAATCTTAATAGATTGTTATTGAGATAAATATAGGGTTTGAAAATTCGAAATCACTTAATATAGAGAAAGGAATTCATCCATAAATAATAATTTTCCATCTAGTATTGAGATATTCCAAGACTAATTATATCTCTATGAGTATAGATCAAAAACTACTAGGATGATGTGATTAATTTTTAATAAATTAATTACATTAATTAAATACTATATAAAATAGACTGCATTATGCTTTAAGAATAAACAAAATCATTAAACTCATATCCTAATCTTTAAGTACTTTGCAAAAAGGATGAAAAGCAAAAGCAATCTTTGGAAAAATTGCTTAAACACAAACCTAATGTAGTTAAGAGTTTGGACATCTATGCATAAAATATTGAAGAATATTTGAAAGATCAAAGGAAGAGGATAGCATACTTAAAAAAAAGAGAGGAACCTTACTACGATTCTAGACCAATCCAAGCTTATGATGAGGCACTTATTATGTAATACAATAGAGTTAAGGCTAAATAATTTTATTTGCAACAATCACAAAAAAAATTATCATAACACCCATCTCCTGAGTAACAACGCAATAGAACACCCTCTAAATATTTTGATAAGAATTATACTCCCTTGAAAAGAAATGAAAGATTTGAAATTCCATCCCTTCAACCTGTCAATGTTTCACCTCCAAAAGAACTCAAACCCATCCAATTCAGAGTAAATTATACCCTTATTAAGATAGTATAATTATACAATGTAAGTAAATGACCCACTCCTTAGATAAGTTCTAAGTACTCGCTAATAATGGTTCGAGGTACCTAATAGTTCTTTTGCCCATTTGCAATGGCTTACTTAACTCCTGGATTTTAGTTGTCTTACAAAATAGGATGCTGTTTCCAAGAGATAAATGGTTAATTTAATGGAATTTCAGCATGAATGGTCAGCTAAATCTTAATTATACAACAATCTTTGCTCCATCTCACCAGAACAAGCATTAAAGGTCCTACCACCAGGATTTGTGTTAAATTTTAAAATATCCTAATGGGTTGAAGATCTAGATTTTCTTTAGGATTATTTAATTGCCAATTTTCCTCAAAAAGACAAACTATAGAAATTTCCATTTTCTGTTTATGTACCTAATAAAGGAGGTTATACATATAATAAACAAATTTCAAGGCTAATTCAAGATATTCCTAAATTTTGGATTTGTAAATCATCTGTAGGCTCTGGAGCAATGCTTATAGATGGCATTGATTAATTATAAACATTTTTGAATCAATAATACAAAGACTAAAAAGAATTTGTGGTTTAATAGTATATTACAAATCCTCTATTATATAATGGTAAGAAGTTTGATATTTAAATTAATGTATTGGTTAATTAAGAGAATTAAATTTATATTTCAACAGAACCAACGGGAAGATGTTGTTCGGTTAATTACGATCTCAATTCGGTATCCTATTTAATTAAAATAATTAGTTAGATCCTTTTGCTCACACTAAACCAAAATAAACCATTTCTCATCAAAATTTAGTTGAATTCTTGAGTTCATAGGGAATAACCTTGAAAGATCTATTGAATTAAATCAAGTCTTCAATTTCTTTGCTTCCTTGTAAATTAAATAGAAGGTAGAGGAAATACTGTATGTAAATTTTTGGTTTCGATTATTTACTTGATGACACTAAGAAAATTCATTTAATAGGAATAAATGCAAATCCAATTCATACTTTTGCCGAATTAGATGGAGCTTTTAAATTAACTATAGATAAAATTTTCCCAATCAATAATAAAAGTGATGATAAATCAATTTGGACTTCCTTATTATGATATTAATTTACAGAATAATCGATTCATTGATATATTATAAATTAATTTGAATTTTAATTACAATTCTCACTCAGCTATGTTTAACATATCATGAATCAGGTAAGATCCTTAAAAGAAATTGACTTTGACTTTAGATATATAATTAAAAGATAAAAAAGTTGATTAAATAAACCTCCAAAAAATATGCTTTATTATTATAAATAATTTTTATCAATTTTTTTAGAATCATCCATGTTTATAATAGTATTGAAAGAGGACAAGGTTTATAATAGTATCTATCAAGTTAATAATGAGTTTTCAGTAGTTTATAAGATAAGTAAATTAAAGTTTAAAGACCAAACACTGGAATTATAACAAAAGAATTATAATTAAACTTCTCATTCAATTATGAATGATTATTAATATATTAAGATATGAATATTGATTGATGTGATATCATCATTTATTGAATCTTGTTTTTAAATTTTCCCAAATACCTCCTGCTCTTTCTTTAACAGTGCCAAATGTTTCCAAAGTTTTTTCAGTTGCAAAATTAAACATATTCTTAAATTAATCCATTTCTAAAATATGAAATAAGGTTACTTTATGATGAGTCTTCAGAATCCTCCTCTTTTTCTCCAAAAAATTATTTACTAGAAATAGCAGTTTATCCATTAAATTTATAAATATTCTGTTTATTTTATTCACTAATGATGATATTTATTTTAAATACCTATCTTAAGCTTAGAATAAAGTCTCGGATGAAATTGATTTAACATTCTTGTCTTTCAATTTTTCTAAAGTCTCATTGGTTTGTGGAATTGGCTAAGTGAGTTATTGAGTTTGTTTAATGATCACTTTTGGCTCTTCTTGTTAAGGCAACTCTGGTTTACTGGAGTCAGACTTGAATGGGTCATTACTGAATGGGTTTGAAAATGGATCATCAAATTATAATGAATCAAAGTCCACGTCAGCTAATTTCTTACCTTAAACTGCTTTGCTAGTTGCAGCTTAGGGTTTAGCATTATCTGCAAACACGATTTTATTGCTTTTCTTTGTAACAGCTGCTTCTTCTTATAGCAGATTGTTTTAAAACACTTATTTAGGTTATTCCTTAACTGGGGATTCTTCTTCTTTGTTTTAAGTTGGCTTTTCTGAGGTTTGAGCAATTTTTACAGGACTTGGGATAAGCGATGGACGAATGATGTTCAACTTTTCTTCACACAAGGCTAATCCACTTAATCAGAGTACTTATTTAAGAAGTTCCTATTTGTATTTTTCAACCAAAGGACTTTTGTAATCAATTTGACTGCATCCAGGACCAATCAAGCCAACACTTTAAAAATATTCCAAGGCTTTCTCATTGCCTCCTACTTATAGGAATGTAATTTATTTTCTAGACCAAGAATCCAAAGTAAGAGATCTAAACTTAAATGAAATTTCAACCTTGCAAATGTGTAACGAACACCGTATTCTCGATGTTTACCAGAACAATCAATACATAAAAATAAACCCAAAGTGACAGATGCCCATTTGGTATTTTTTTTTCCACAATCAATGCATTTCTAAAAATTGTTGAAAATGAATTTTTTACATCGTTTCCTTAAACAAGTTTCAATTATTTAATAATTTAATCTCTCTCTGTATCATCGATCTATTTAATTACTCAAACAAAATTACTATCTAATTCTCCATATTTAATTGTGTTTCTAAACTATTTTATAACAATATTTATAAAAATAGCTCTTTCTGTTTTATGAACTTGAAAACTAAAAAAAACTGAAATAACAAATTATTTTTTTAAATTAGTTGTTTTTTTTAGTCTAAACACAAATTTAGAACTCCAAAATATCAATCAGAACAATTTAAATATGCAATAGCTGTGTAAATAATTAAAATGTTTATGTTTAATTTATTCAAATGCAATATCCTATTAAAAAGATATCTATGCATCCTTGTGTTCCTCAATGCAATTTCTAATATGGATTTCTTCCATTCATAATGTAGGATAACTATTTAAACGAATTATTATTAAATAATTCCTAAAAATGATAAAAATGGATATAAAGCAATTCTCTATGCTTCGTTTAATTGGCAAAGGAGCATACGGATAAGTATTTTTAGCTAAAAAGAAGGATACCAACAAAGTATATGCTATAAAAACATTGAAAAAAAAAGAAATTGATAAGAAGAAATAAGCTGTATTTAATCATATGTTAGAGTTAGTAACATGTAATGATGGAAAAAACTATTTTAAACTAAGCCAAACATTAGTTTATTGTTTCCCTCTCATATACGTTTTAATCTGACAAACATTTCTATTTTGTTTTGGAATACTGTGCTGGCGGCGATTTATTCAGTTTGTTAAGAGTAAAAAGAAGGTTAAAGGAAGAATAAATATAATTCTATGCAATTTTAATAATTCATGCATTGTAATTTCTACATACTTAAAAAATTATTTATAGAGAGTAAATATGGAATTTTATGTTTAGCTTAAAACCTGAGAATGTACTCATAGACGAAAAAGGATATATCAAGTTAACCGATTTCGGACTTTCCAAAATCTTGCTTTAAGAAAAGGCAGACTCTATAGTTGGAACACCTGAATATCTAGCTCCTGAAATACTTACTTAAAATGGCGATGGATACGATTATAAAGTAGATTGTTGGTCCTTGGGATGTTTACTATACGAAATGATTGCTGAATGCCCTCCTTTCATCTCAGAATAGAGAGATCAATTGATTAAGTTGATTAAAACAAAACAACCTGAGTACAACTTCCCCATATCCAATGAACTCAAAGATCTGATTGTGAGTCTATTGTAGAAGGACCCAAAACAAAGACCCTCCTTAATGGAAGTTAAATCATTTGCATTCTTTAAAAATGTCGAAGATTGGCAATCTTATTTAACATATAAGGTCATACCTCCCTTCTTGCCTGTAATTCATGGACCTGAAGACGTTAGCAATTTCGATACTGTAATTTATCTTTTCATAACATTTAGGAATTTACTTAATAAGAACAATTTGGATCTCCAAGTGATGGATCCAATTCAGATAACAAATTTCCTGGCTTTTCTGGTAACAATTCTTAATAATGAATTAAAAACATATATAATTTATTAAAACACAATCAAAATTCTTTTATATGAGTAAGATCTAACATAAGATGAAATTAAATATAATCAACATTGCAATAAAAATATTGTTAATCTAAAATTAAGAATTTTATGATTCAATTTGAAATTGCCAAATTTATTATAATATTTATGAAATAAATTATATTTATTTAAGATAAATATGTATAACACATGAAGTCATTCAAATTTATTGTTTAGATTTAAACAAAATTATTTACAGTATAAGTTGAAATAAAATAACAGAGCAATAATTTATACTTCTAAAGTAATTTAAT
Source organism: Paramecium tetraurelia (assembly GCF_000165425.1). Taxonomy (NCBI): domain Eukaryota; phylum Ciliophora; class Oligohymenophorea; order Peniculida; family Parameciidae; genus Paramecium; species Paramecium tetraurelia. The sequence goes on along the minus strand of NW_001799322.1, from coordinate 236,125 downwards.
CACATACTGAAATAATAATATATATATTAATAGGCTTATATGTATGATAATAACTAAAATGACCCTTGGCACTTTTATATTATTATTAATTTATAATAGAATAATTATTATTAAAAAGATCAATATATTGAATAAGTCAGCTTGACATCTTGAAACTTTACTGTTTTGACAAACGGAAAATAATATAATCTAATAAAATGAGAAATTAATAAAAGGTAATATTAAGATTAATGCTCTTTCTTTTTATCCTATACTTTTTATTTGCAGTTATTAATACTAAATGCAGATTTCATTGATTTCTATCATATTTAAAGAAAATTAAGTCTTTTTAAAAATATTAACTCATCTTAAAATTTTGAGTAATGGAGTATACGTCAATTCAGATATTTGATAAGTGAATTATTCAAATGCTTGTAATAGTATTTCGAAGAATTCGTTTAGTATATGGTTATAATTAGTGAGGGTTTTTAAATTTGCATTTGAATTCTAAGAGCTTTGATTTTGAAGACATAATTAAACATTTTTGATATAAAAATTAATAAAATGGAAAATGAACTGCAAAAAGAAAATCAGCTACTCATAGAATAAATTAAGTCGTTATAAGCATAATTGAATAACAGAGAATCTTAAAGAAATGAATATTCTAGAGTTAATGATTAAAGCAGCTTTTTCACCACATTCAAATAATCAACACCAAGAGGTAATATTAGTAGAGACCAAAGCAAAAGGGATCTTTAGGATTTGACTGTCCAAGTGAAGAAACTCAATGAGTACAATTTCAATTTATTTCCAAAGAGAGAAAGAACAATTAAGGAAAACATTAAAACATTAAATTGATGCTTATGACCAAAAAATTCTATAAAAAGAATTGGAATTGAGCTAAAAAGAAAAAATGTATAGGCAATTATAGAATGACTACAAAGAATTGCAATAGACCCTGATACAAGAATAAAGTAAGCCGGCTCCTTAGCCAGCAGCGCCAACACCTGTTCCCACAAAACCTGTTGGCGATCAAATACAGCAGTATCGAGTTTAGAAGATTGGTCTAATGAATCTTCCTTGTTTGGTATTGAGTCATGAGCATATGCATAGATCATTATTCGAAGGAATATATTCGAATAATTCGTAATAGAGATAGAAAATACAAAAGATAGAGTGAGTATCAATGTTTAAGACATCACAGATTTGGTGCCTGATAGAACAAAAGAGGATCATTTTTAGTTAACATACAAATAATCAAATTAAAAGATAACAGAAGTTTATTAATCCTCGGAGTTTAAATAAATATTGAGAGCAATTAAGTAATATGATTATGGATAATTTTCGTAGATATCTTCATTCTTAATAATAACAAACTAGGAAATAAGAAACCTAACCAGCATAATAAGAATAACAAAGTGGCTTAATCAAAAGTTTGAGTTCATTTTTTATGAAAAAATGACATTTTAATAATAACAATAAATTAGATATATTAGATTCAAAATACATTATTCTCACAATTTATAATTTCCTCCAATAAATTCACCAAAACTTTATTATATTCTTTATTTTCAACTCCTGACACATTCAACCCAGCTTTTAGTAATTAAATCAGCCATTTACTAACAACCTTTGATTTCAAATTCTATTTTAATTACGGGAATACAGTTTCCATAAACAATAATTGTAATCTACTGATGACAATCTAAGATTCAAGATGTCTTAATTGCTCTAAATTACCATTTAAGCTATCTTATCTATGCAAAGGCTAAGAAAACCCATTATAGGCATCAAGAAATCTTTGTATCAATTATTCGATAAAAGCTAAGGGGTCATTACTAAGTTAAACAATGACTTTGGCTGCCAGAAACTCCACATTGATGAAGCTCAATTGTTTACTTTGGGTTGTGTTATTATTTTCTAAATCATCAAATTCCTATGAACTTCTCTTAACAAAATTCCATTAAACTGCCCATTGTTCTAAAAAGTATCTCATATATATATTAGTGTTGAATCTTTTGCATTTTTAATATTATTCCTAAAATAATTGCAATATCAATTGTTTATTTTGTGAAGTAATTTGATTTTAGAATTATGTTACTTAAACTTCTAAAATCTCCAAACATTTTTCTTAGATCTATTATTTTGATGAACACTCTTAAGCATTTATTTTGAAACTGAACTTCTTTGGTCTTATCTCCTCTTTTAATAGTTCATCTAAAGGCTTTTAAAAGTCTTCATCCAAATTAAATGCCTCAAACAACTCAGTAGGAGAACATTAAGACAATAAATGTTGGATCTATTCGATCAAGAGATTCCAGTTATCTTCAGTCAATGATTGGCCTACATTCTAGATCATCTTCTTAAGTGATTAAAGACACAAAATGGATATATGCTATATTAATAAGATTAATGATTACATCTTGAGTTTGCAAAATCAATTGAATATAAATGTCTATTAGATCATTCAAACAAGGTTGCATTTATTAAATTTGAGAAATTACTAAATCCGTAAACAATAAAAATGTCATTTTGCATGTTGAAGTTATAGATTTCTTGGATTATTACTATTTGGTATATTGTAATTTAGAAAATTGGATTTCATCAAATAATGGTCTGATGACTCCTCTTAATATCATCTTCCAGAATTCATTTGATTAATAGACTCCATGCTTTTAAAGCAAATCAAAGAGTGTTTGAACACTCAATTATTGAACAGCCACTCTCTCATCGCTGTATAATATAGACAATGATGATAATACAGGAATCCATAATGAGTCCAAAAATTTATTGTCATTTCTTTTTATCAATGCTATGTGATCAACTAATGTCTTCAATTATTTGATTGCATTTTCAACAATATTAATTATCTTTATTCTTGGTCAAATTTAATTAATGCTTAAATTAGTTCCATATAGATTTCTTGATTAACCTATTGATTGTTCACATCCTCCATTATCTTATCTGTAATTTGTACACACAATCTTATTAGCTATTATTAATCTTCTTGAAGTGCTTAATTAACAATACTCATTATGATTTTCCAACCCACTTTTTAGTGAATTAAAACAAACATTAGTTATCATACACATGCAAGATAACAAGTATTCCCTTAATTATATTTTATATTGAGATTATGCTTGACTGTGACTGAAGATCTATTCAAAAGGCATCAAAAACTCTTTCTAGAAATGATAATTTGCTTAGTTCAGGTTACTTGTAAGAATTTGCAACTCAATTATTTCAATTGATCAATTGCATAAATTGCTAAATCAACATTCTTATGACATCCTACTTCCAGGAAATGTTCCCTCATTATTTCCCACATTCTTGACCATATGATCTTAATTCTATCCATGTTAAAATCTGCTACTTCAATCATTCTGCTTAACAAAAATGTTCTATTTTGCTTGATTTCTTCTTTTGATAATTCACATAAGGCTCTTATAAATTCCAAGATTGAATTGGAATCTAAATTTATAGACATATTGAATATCTTATCAATCTAATCGTATGAAATGGATTAAAACAATCTCTCGATATTTTAAATATCTTCCTAATTATAATTCTCCTTTTAAGGTGAATCGACCTTAATTTTCTTCACAACTTAATGCAAGGTCTCTAATCTAGAAACCATTTACAAAGCAACTTTCCAACTCTTGCGTAAATATTAGCCAGAATGAATAGCTGCTTTTATTAAGGCTTAAACACCCAAAATTTATCGATAAGTGTTTGGAATACCTGTACAATATCTCTATAAAAAACTGATAAATGTATCTTTTTCTTCATCTAAATCAAATCTACCCATCAATTATATAAAGGATTAGATGGTCTCAAAACATAATAAAATCTATTATTGATCTTCAGTTTATTCTAAAAATACACTAATAGAAGCAAAAATAGCACTCCAAGTTTATTATAATAGAGATTTCACATGTTCAATTGAATTGGCATAGAAATAAGCATCTTAATTCGGATGTTCCTTGAACCACTTTTTTAAAGATTCTTCAGCTTCTTTGGCTAGCATGGCATGTCTTTTTCGTTAATCCACTTAATTTGCTTACTCTAAAGATCTTTTAGCTTATTCTTTGGCATGTAATGCAAGAGGGGTTTTCTAGATTCTTTAATAAAATCCAAGCAATAAATCTTATGGAAGGTTTTCCCCATCATTGATTCCTTTTGCCAAATTAACAAATTATGGAATTGTCATTTTTTCTAAGTTTCTTTCATTGTGTAAGTCTGTTTGTAACATCATCAATAGATAAGATAGTGTATAAGCTGCTTGAGCTGATTAATAGATTCCAGGATTATCAATGCAATACTTAGAAGCAAATTTTTCCATAATTCTATCTATTTATTAAGATTCTCCAGGCAAGGTAAAGAATTCAAGCATATATCTTAAGCCTTCATCCACTTGCAAATCCTTAAAGTTCATAAAATCTATATACTATTGGAATACTTATTAATTGAATTCACTTGAACAACCAAATAATTCTCCTAATTTATCTTTGTTTAAATCTCGATTTTCCCATAAGAATTATGCAAACAATTTGGGATCTCTCGTCTCCATAAATTAACAAGCAAGCAAATGTTTTATACAATGTTCAGGTTTGAAATTGAATTTCTAAACAGCTTTATTCATTTCTAATTTCATCTATTTTTATTTCTCTATGGGATCTTGTGATAATAGCTATGATTGAATGGCTGTTTCTTCTTGATCTTCAAGCTGTTAAACTTATATGACATTTTATTGGTCCTCATTCTATTCGCAGAATTCCTTAAGACATTTAATGTACCCATAATAATTATCCAGACATAAGGATTTTAAATAGGTTTCCTGATTTTGAGTGATTGATGCTTAGAATTCTTGTTTGCTGAATCTGCCTTAGATGATTCTACATTGCATATCTAATATCTTTTTTAAGAGGTTATTTTATCCTAAAGAACAATCATAATTCACAAAGATTTCAATGACGACTCTGGGTTTGGTCATGATTTTATTAAATACTTTGAGAGTGTATTACTTATGATCAAAGGAGCTGTTGCTACTATCCAAGAACTTAAAATAAACATTTTCAATCAAAGCTTCTAATTCCTTTTTGAGATGGCTTCTTACTTTCCATATCAATTGAATGAAGATATTAAGTGTCAATATGAGTAATTGTTTCTCTGTAGATAGGGAATTCTTTAATAGAGATTCCAATAATTGTTCTTTTAAAATTTAGATTAGTTTTGGCTTGTTTTATAGGATTGTATCACTTTAAGCCAAGGCCTCATAGATCAATTCAAGAGAGAGGATCTTGCACTTGATTATTATTTAACTTAATTAAGGATTAGTATTATCTCTTTGACTAAGTTAACATAACAATTCCAAGATTTCCAAGGCATCCTTGCAATATTGGTCACTGTTGTTTGAGTGTTGATAGCATTATGAGAAATTATTCATTTAATTCAGATGTATATACTTACACTCTTTACTACAAATTGGTACTTTCGTATCTTTACAATATTGTGATGCTGAGTTTCTGCACACTACACACCATCCAAATTTCCCATTTTTAATATTTTGTTCGTTGGTGACACTAACTTAGATCTAGTTTTTTTCAACTGTTACATTTCTTAAATTGGGTTCATGAAGATCTAAATTAATAACTTTCATTTGATTTAAATCTTCTATTTGTCTATCATATACTGATTTCCTTTCAGTATAGATCTGCACTTCATCTATAAGAGAAGTCATCAAGGATCTCATATATTGTTCGGCATTAACCATGGCTCTACATTTACCTAAGACCAGCTGTCCTTGATTGCCTTGTTTTTGAATAGCTTGTTGGAATTCTTCCTCATTTAAAATTCCATAATCCTCTAATCTTTAAAAGTAAGTGCTAACTATCTTCTGACATGCCTCCTTGCTTGCATTCACAATCACAACTATTTTGGAGACTATTATATTGAATATCTCAATTTACCTGCATGCAAATTGATGAGCATTGAAAACACCTTAGTGATTAGTTCCCCATATATATGGTGCTTTCTATTAGTCATAATTGCTTATATGGCTTTTATCATGTGAATTTGAACTGTTTCCTCCTTCTCTTATTGACATTAGATTACAATGTCCAAGATTACTTCAATCACTCTTTTTTCTCCAATCAATTATTCCCCAGCGAAAAACCCTTGTTCTACTAAATTCTATTCTTAGGCCATTTAATACTTTAATGTCGAATAAGGCCAACTCAATCAGTTTGACTTGTTTGGATTAAATGCACTATTAATACACTGTTATTAAATGATTAGCATCGAAATGTTCTTTGAGCTCTTTTAAATAGGCAATAATATGTTACATTAAGCTTCATCGATGCTTTATTTCAACTCGAATTATTTTTTAGTTATTGCCTTTTTGATTTTGTCCAATGATTGATTGATCAATTCACTCAAACTTAATGACATATGTATTTATTAATTATTTTTAAATTATTCAATTCTATATGTTAATTATCCTTGATTAGGATGATGCAAAATGTCTAATTAAAATTAATGACACGTAAGATTAGAGAATGAAATGCAATTTGCAATCTTAAAATTAATGATTTAATAACTATCAAAAATTGTTAAACTAAGTGTTTTGTTTCTCATTAAAATTATCCATCTCATATCCAGAAAATTAGGCTTAAAAATTGATAGACACATAATTTACATTAAATCGAATTTCTTCTTAACATGATTGAATGTTATTATATTAATTCATTATTTTCATCATCCTCCATAGATATCTAACGAGCATCGAAATTATCTTCATTTTGCTAACAAACTTCAAATAGAATATATACATTGGGAATGTAAGGTGATTTTAACTCTTTGTTCATTAATTTTGACCATGGAAAATTCTTAAACCATGAATGCTACCTTAATTCATGAGGTCCATTAAATCCTAGTCGATTGGCTGGTTTCCTTTGTATCAACTATTATTCGTTTTAATCAAATACTCTATTGATAAAATCAGCTGATTCTAGAGACCAATTATCTGGAATTTCAGATCTTTTAATTTGAACTTGCTTAGCCAGGATCTAGTCTCTAATTTCCTTTCTTGATCTCCCCGTGTATGGTCGCTGATTAATAGAATTAATGATTACCTTCCCCAACATAAACTCGTATCCAATGACTCCCAAAGCGAAGTAATCAACCGCGAAAGAATGATTTTATCTGCACATAACTTCCGGAGCTAGGAATTTAGGATTATGAAGATACCCATATAACCAGGAGTACCTGATGTATCTTATGAATTATCAGGCCTGAGATTTCGAGCAATTCCTAAGTCCGTTATTCTGACGTAACCTACAAATAGATTTGAATTCTACCATGTTTATCAAGAACTAAATTCTCTGGTTTAATATCTCTATGTAAACTGTTTTTGGAGTGCATGTATTCCAATCCTAAGAAGATGCAAGCCATGAAAAACCCTGCATATTGTAATTACATACTTGTCTGATCTTCAGTGAATCTTCTCATTTTCCCAACATGATATCTCAAGTCTCCTCCTTGCATGTAATCCAGCACTAGGAATAGGTTCTCTCTGTCTTGAAATGCGTAGTAGATATTCACTAAGAATCTATATTTAATGCACTATTTACGGATGTTTAAGATTGCTCAAGATATTCCTCTCGTTCATCACGGAATTCACACTTTTTTTGGCTATAATACTGAATCAATATGATGAAATCTATACAGTGCCTTTGACATCTCCTTCATCGCATAGATCTACCCGTTCTTTTTGTACTCCACCTTCCATACCTTCCCGAATCCTCCTATTCCAATCACAAATTGGAAGTTGAACATATTCTTTTACACTACTGGCTCAGTAAGATCTAATTTCATATTTAATAGCCAACTTTCTTTCTCCTCATCTTAAACTATTTGAGATTTATCCTTCAGAATCAAGTAGTTAAGAAAGGATATCTATTTCGGCTATTGCTATTTAGAGATCGATGATTTCTTTGAATGGTTGGCAGATGATTGCTAACTAGAAGGCACTGCCAACTTATGCAAACCATGTACCATCGGAGCAGGTGATCTATCAACATTTTGTTCATTCTGTCGGCTTAACATTCACATCACTTTCTTACTTATTTAGTACATTCGTCACCTACTAGGCTTATCCCAATTAAGATCTTGCTAAGTTCATTTAACCAGAATCCTATCTTGAATGAGGAAATCGATAATTTAAACTTTTCATAACAGTAATTATATATATAAATTTTATATTCACTTAATATTATTTTAAATAACTTTGCCTGTATAAATTATTATTCGAATCCAAATCTTTTCCATCCAACCCCACTGAGTGGATACATCAAGAAATATCTACATTATTCTAAGACCACCAAAAATGTTCTGGTTTGCTTTTATAGTGAAAAATATATCTCCAAGGATTTCAAAAAAAACTTACCATCAAGTTACCTACTCATCTATAATTTAATAGGCTGCTATTTTATGCAAAAATATTAATCGGAGAACTTGATTAAATAATAAATCAATCTACTTTAGACTAAAACATAGACCAAATTAAGGAAGTTGCAAAGGAGCTCTTTTGAAATAATTGATAGATTATGGAAATTAATAAATGCTGCTTCTCTATTTATCTTGGAAATGCCTAAATAATTGATAAATAAAAGTCTAACGGATAAAAAAGGGTATTCCAGTTAAGTAAAAAATAATTTTTGTATAATGATTCACGTATTCGATTAATACTATTACTTAATTCTTAAATATTTATTACTTAATAGATATTATATAGTCTAATCATCTAATTCCTAAAGAAGATAAAATCAACTAAAATATTAATTTGCAATGAATAATTAGTTTTATAATTCTAATCTAATACTGACAATGTTCTGTTCTGTTCTGTATATTATATAGAAAACACTTAATTCTGAGATATGATGAATATTCAAATCACGATTAATAGTGTAAAATTCTTATTAAAAAGGAAATTTTATATCATCAAATAGTAAATTGCTTTCATATTAAGAATCTATAATAGGAATGTATTAATTTTAATTAGAAATCTGAAAATTGATATATTTAATTATGCTAAAGTTTTTAATACTTTGTTTGCTTGGACTATCAGCATTCGGATACACATTCCCATATGATGAAGATGTGTTAGTACTTAATGATAATACTATAAATGCTGCTATCAAGTAGTATGATTACTTATTGGTTGAGTTTTATGCATCATGGTCTTAAATTGATATTTTACCTTTCATTATAGGTGTGGTCATTGTAAACAATTTGCCCCCGAGTACTCTCAATTTGCTACACAAGTGAAACAAGCTGGCCAACCTTTTATCGTTGCCAAACTGAATGGTGGAGATCAGGAAAAATAAGCTATGAACAGGTTTATTAATTTAATTTGAAAAATAGATACAAAGTATCAAGTTTCCCAACAATAATATTGCTCATTAAAGGGCATGCAGTACCTTATAATGGTGATAGAAGTGCTAATGGATTAAAGAATTTTGTAACTTAAGCTCTTGAGGATAAATTAGTAAGAGTTGATGAAATCGATGATGTTTATAAGGTATTAATGAAGATCTCACTATTTTAGTTTTTAAGTGATAATAATTTGAGTGTATTATATTTCGTTAAGGATTCTCAACAACCAGAGTTACAGATTTATTCATTGGCTGCCAAAATATTCCCCAATTTGAAATTTGGTTATACCACTTCAGCCTATGCCAGAGTAAGCTATTTAAATATTGTTATAGAAATTATACGACGTAGACGAAGGATAAATCGTCTTATTTAGAACATTTGAAGAGAGAAGAAAGGAATTCACAGATTAAATAACCTTAGAAAAATTAACAAATTTCTTATACGAGAATTCAACTCCATCATTTGAGGAATTAGACAACAAGAGCTACGCATCCATATTTAATAAAAATACACCAGCTTTGATTCTCTTTTGGAGTCAATAAAGTTAAGAAACAAAGGATGTTCTAAAATTGATAGCTCCTAACATCAAAAAAAGAATCACTGTAGTTTCTGTTTACTCTGATAATTACATGTTGAATCAAGTAACAGGTCAATTGTTCATTAATACTCCCACATTCCCTGTCATTGTATTATTATAAGACAACCAATGAAGTCTATAAATTCGAAGGATAGATTACTGTTGAGAATGTTATGAGATTTGTTCATGGAGCCAACAACGGAAAAATTGCAAGAAAATAAAAATCTCAACCTATACCAACTCAAACATCAAATGTTCTCAAAGTTGTAGGTGATACTTTTGATGAATTGGTTCTGAATTCAAATAAGAGCACTTTAGTTTAGTTTTGCCAAACATCCAGTAGCAAATGGTAACATATTAATCTTATCATTATAGTTATGAACCAGAATTTGAAGATTTGGCTAAGGAATTGAAGGGCAATGAAAATTTAGTGTTGGCTCAAATAGATTTATCATACAATGATTTGGAGAGTGTGAAGATTGAAAACTATCCAGGATTTAAATTATACATTCCAAAGGTGACATCTAATCCAGTCAATTTTGATTAAGAATTTAGCAAAGAGAATCTTTATGCCTTCGTTAAACAAAATGTTTAGCTTACACATACAGAATAAAACAAAAGCAAATCTGATTTGTGAATTATTTTATGTAAAACCAGAATATGTATATTTATTTAGTAATTTATTATATTAATAATATCTTATATGCACACACACATTATTACATCTCAACTCTATTGTTAATCATCATTTTAAATTAATAGCTTTAATTACTCGTAAGTTTATGTTAAATTTTACTATAGATAATTAGTTTAATAATTACTAATGTTAATGGGATCAATTAAGGTTGTGAAGTTGTGTCATTAGGTAGAATCAAAAATTATACTAATAATGGTATTTATTTTTATTAAATCAATTATTATTATGAAATGCCAAGAAGTTATTTATTGTTTTAGTTTGAATCATTTTATTTAGCATTTACATTTGTAATTGTTTCATTATATGATGAATTTGATATTTCCTTGGCATCTGAGGATAGGTAACCACTTATTTAATTTTGTGATTACTATGTATTTTTTATTGATTGCCCTTGTATATCTTTAGACACCTGAACTTGCTTTGATTGTTCAATTTCCTATAATTATTGATTTTGTATAGATGGGTCTCCAATTTTGATTTGATTCCGTGATTTTGAATCTTGATTGTTTTATTAGAAAAGGTCTTTATTAGTTTATTGTTGATTTTCAGATTGCACAGAGTGTTTTTGATCATAAGTAATGGAATCAGATTAGGAGTAATAGGGCTGATCTCTTTGTTTGTGAGTGTATCTGTAATTATTTTATTTATTATTATAATAATTGTGAGAGTAGTTGCCATTGCTTTGACGATAATGATTTTGATTTTTACTATGTAGGATATTAAAATGATTGTACTTATAGGAGTCTCTAAAATTGTGTCCTTATTTGTTCTAAGAATTATTATCATCCGAATAACGAGGATTATGATTCTTTGGATGTTGGGTTCTATTCTTTTCTTAATATTGGGTAGGCTAGTCACTCATCTAATAAAATATCGATATTATTAATATTATTATGTCTTTATATTTATAAATCACTACTACCTCAACTATACTTGTCGAAATGGCCTCTGTAGTTGAAGAAATCAAATTGTAAAGCTTCTTTTTATTTATCTGTTGAAAGCTATTTGTATTATATTATATTACAGCCAAGAAATCTTGATATTTCTCTTAATCCATCTGGCAATCAACGAATTATTGTGATTCTTTCTTGCAATTGAAGATATTTCCATCAGCCTTGAAAACACATTCTCTGACATCGTTGAAAGGTGCCAAACACAATGGGTGCATACGTTCTCTAATGATCATAAAACATCATATTAAATACGCCTCCTTATAGCATCCTACCAATTCTCTGGCAGTATTCCTACACAGACGAGGATCTTTGGGGATTGGGGATGTTGTTTATCTACAATCTTCGTACTTATGCACTTCATTTCTGCATCTGTGGAAGGCATATTATGAATGTATCAAAACTTCAAATGACTTTGTATTCATTTTATACAAAATTAATTAAAATAGAAATTTTCATATATATAAATTATATATAAAATATATATATTAAATGAATCAGAAGAAAATGCCATAAGTTAAAGTTACTCTCAAGAAAGTCGCAAATGGATTTATTGTTCATGATGCAGATACCACTGTTCGAATACCAAAAAGCATTGTTCAAAATACTCCTCCTCAATCAACAGTTTAGATTAAAAATAAGTCTCAAACAACATCATTACATTCCCAAACATAAATACCCTAATAATAATTACAAATTAGTCCAGCAATACTCTCTCCGTAATAATCGTTCTTATATTAACAAATAACTCCAGGAATGCAATAAAGTATTCAAGGTTAACAATCCAAACAACCCATCATTTATCCATCTCCTCCACCTCCCTACAAGCCCATCATACAATAGAATTTGATTAATCAACCAATCGCACCTTAGAATTTTGAAATTTTCCCTCCTGATCCTTTCGTGACTAAAAAGAGATCTTTTGAAATCACTGTACCTTCTTGCACTTCATGGTTCAGAATCGACAAAATACATTCAATTGAGAAGGAGAATTTTAAAGAATATTTCAATCAAGAGAACAAACACAAAACACCTTCACTATATAAGAAACATAGGAACTTTATTATCAATTTATATTATAACACACCGAACGTTTACTTGACAACTACTGCATGCAGAAGACAATTAGCTGCTGATGCATGCACTATCGTTAGAATTCATGGTTTTTTGAATCATTGGGGAATTATCAATTCTCAAGTGGACTCAGATTAATACTAGGGCAAAATTATACCGTAACCTGCTATTCCTGATAATTTATTCAAAGAATTGTTTTAATCGAAAAATAGTTCGCAACAATATTAATTAAGTGAATAATAAATTATTGATTCTATAAGAGAATTATCGCTTAAATTAAGGTTACAAGATAAAATAATATTAGGCCTATTTGTGACTCATGTTAAATGAAATGCAATTTAGTTTGGTACCAACAAAAACCTATTAAAGATATTAAAGAAATTATTCTATGTATTAAATGCTATGGAAATAATCACTTCCCAAACATTCTTTGTGCAGAGGACTTTTTTAGAACTGACATTGAAGAAAGATTGAAAAACACCAACATCTCAATTGATTAGGCAGAATTATCCGACTCGCAATTAAACGATCTGGAATTGTCAGAAATGCTAAATTACATCCAAGACAACCCAGAAATAGGTTGGGATAAAATTACTGAATTTGTGAATGAAAACAGAAAAGTCAAATTGGATGTCGTCTAGATTTTAATTAATTTTCTAATATATCCACTTAAAAAGCAATCTTCCATTAGCCGTTCTTTAGATGTAAAAGAATAGTTATAAAAATGGACTATTTATGATTTAGCAAGTAAAATTGCTAGTGAAGAAGTATTATTTATAATATTTAAACATTAGCCATAAATTTTCTCTGATTCTTCCAATCTATATGCTTATCATATATCCATTTTCCACAAACGCTTAAATCAAGACGAAGAACCCAAATAGCCAAACGGTGATAAATTATGCAATGGAACCACTCATTCAGATTTGCTACAATAATAAACCAACCTCTAGAATAGTTTAGTATTAATTGTGTATCATATTTAAGAATGACCTTGATCAAAATTTGATTGTTAATTTCAAAGAGAACTCAATCCAAAAGGCCGAAGCCGAAATTGTCAAAGAAGAAAGCAAATTAAATCAATGTATCAATGCCATCATCAATGTTCAAATGGAAAAAATTCAGTAAAAGATTGCCTTTTTAGAAGAGTATGAAAAAATTGTGTTAAACGAAAAAAATATCTTAGAATTATAATAAGTATATCTTCTTTAAAAATAGAAAAATAGAAATAAACACTTGCTGAGAGATTAATCGTTGTCTAATAAAAGCTATAAATGTATAATGAAGATAATAATTAATGATATTTATTAAATAAAATATGTAATAATAGAATTAAGGATCCAAAATTCCAGGTATTGAAAAAAGAATAAACAAAATTGGTAAACCGAAGGGAATGAATACTTCAAAGCCTCTAGCTAAAACTGACGCTTGGAGTTCTAATTAGTAAAGTACACAAGTTATTTAAACGCTATCACGTTTGGGAAGATTTATTTGTTTTTAACAAACAGGCACAAAAAAACCCCCCAAACCTGACTAGAATTTATAACGCAACTATAAGGTCAAACTAAACATTTCAGATGTGCCAGGCATATTTCTTAACAATAACCAAATATAACTAGCCAAGCAAATAGGGATTTATTGTGAAATTGTTGAAAAATCAAAGAAAAATTGTGTTGTTTTCTTTTTTGGATTCATTTATCCTGAATTTGAAATTATTGAAGGCAAACCTTAACTCGTGAATAAATTTGATAAATTTAAAAACTACCCTCCTTTATTAAAGATAGCACCGATGTTAACTGAGAAGTTTTTAAATGAATATTCCCTCTATTTGGAATATTAACTCTTGGGAAGAAACATTTCTGAATTGTATTCTGAACAGACAAATTAAAATTTGAAAACAGCAGAAACTATATTATAATGTCTTTTTACAAAATACATAACTGAACTCAAAGAACTCGAAGAACCAGAACAAAAAAAGAATTTTTCATCATAAATAGAGAATTATTACCTCAATTTTTATAATTTACTAGAAACAAAGACTTAATATGAAAAAGGTGTTATTGACTTGCTGGCATGTATGCAAAATGAGGATGATGATTGTGATTAATAATACATATAATATGATTGATATTATCAGATAAGGTTGATATTATAGTGTTAGCTTAGAACAGTTATTATTTTAATCTATTATTTGAATTTTAATATCATTTATTTTCTATATTGATAGAATTAAAAATGGATTTATTTATTTTAAACTATTGCTTATGCCCACTATTTAATATGGTGATAACAAGTAGGACTTAAAATTATTCTCATAATGAAGCAGCTTACTATTAGTTAATGACTTATTTTATTTTGAAAAATAATAGATAATCTTAATTCAAATCAAAATGTAGGTATGTTTCACTGCAATTTGCATGAATTAAACAATTTTAGCATGGTAAATAAGATAATCATTAGTTAAAGTTGTAGGAGCTTTAAAAATAATTATTTGAAGATTGAGTGTCAAGTTTACTTAATGCAAAATTGAATTGAACAGAATAAATTACATTTACTTCCAATTGTATTATTATATAATTATATGCATAAGCTCAACAGTTTAAATGTGTTGTTTGTGAGCCAAATTAGATTTTAATAAGGATAATTTAAAGTATTGAAAGACACTAACTTAGTTATTATGTTTCCTAATGTAATAGAAAGATAAAATAAGGTAGTTTGTTTTTTAATGGATAAGAAATTTTTTCTGTTCATTGTTAAAAATTCTATTAATTAAGGAGATTAAACCTCAAAAGTTAAGGAATAAAGAAAAGTCAGAAAATAAAACAAAAAATTAGAGAAAAGAAGGTCTTCGATAAATAATAAAACTTTTATTATAGTATTTTTTATAAGATTAAAATAAATACTAGAGACATTGTTGCTTAGATACTTTACTAGTTATTAATAGGTATCGATCATTAGTATAATGAAGAAGTTTTATATATTTAATGAAAAGATAATATTAAAAATAAACTATAAGCATTACTCTATATAATTTGAACCAAAGAGGAACTATATAAAAAACAATAATAAATGTATTAATTGAATTACACATATTATAAAATCAAAAATGAACATCTCTAACAAAATTTTTCTTAAGTAGTTTGTAATCGCCATCATAAGCCCCAGGACCAATTTCTTATTATTATTATTATTAGATTCTTTATCCTTTACCAAAGATATCATTTCCCTTATTAAAAGTAATTTTGGTAAATTAGTCGTGCACAGTATAACTTCCTGGACCCAATTCTTCGGTTATCTTTTTATCCTTAAATCTTTGAACACTTGAGGAGAACATAGAAGATTATTACTTAAGTTTTATATCATTAATACTTGTTTTTATAGAGATTTGCTGCGTTCTTTTGTGGTATTAACAGATACTAATTCTTTAGCCACTGATAATCCAAATGATTCTGGGCATTTCTCATACATAGGTCTTTTCTCTTTCTTTTTAAAAACATATTTAAACTGTTTCTTCTTTAACATCAAATTATCATAGCTACCAGGACCAGGAGCGTCATTATTAATTATTCCATCTTACATTCTTTTAGATCCAGAACCAAAACTAGATGGAAAGAGTCCATCCCTTCTTTAGGGTTTTGATAAATCTTATACAATATAATTACCAACAGGAACAATCATATTATCTTTTGGAGGTTATCTAGGTAATTTAGACATATATCCCCCAGTTTCATTGAATTGATTATCTGCTAAATATTAGCCAGGTCCTGGGTTGACATCTGCAATATATTTAAATCTTGGTTCTCTACTATCAAAACATTAATTTTGATAATTTAATTCTGTTATTTTTCCAAATTGGGATTCAATATCATAATGTCCAGGTGGTGGAGCAGTTTATCTTTCCTTCTTTTTCTTTTCTTTTTCAAATAATTTTTCTAAGTTATAATCGTCTCCTTATAAGAATTTGATTTTTTTCTACTTTTACTTTTGAGTGAGATTGAGTTCTGATTCTTGTTATCCATTATTGGTTAATTATTTTCCATAGATGACATCTGCAGTCAAGAAGGGTTCTTAGTAAGTTGTTCTTTTACTGTCCTCTTTAATAATAGTTCCTCTTACTCTTGGCTTGATTATGGTTTCATTTGAATTATAATGCCCAGGACCAGGGTGCTAAAGACATAGCTGAATATTCGTACTTGTAATGGGGCTATAGTCTATAGTTTTTGCAACAGTTTAGTTTTATCTAAAACGCATTATCCTGATGGTGTTATTTCTAGCTATTAGTTTAAACAGTTTTCCATTTGTTTGATAAGCAAATTCTTCATCTTATTTTCGACTTCCTGAGTCTTCTTCAAATATTGCTATGACTACAATAATTGATTAAACTTACATACTTAGGCTTAATAAACGTAATTACGATCTTGTAATCTCTTATTTTAGAAGGAATGTTTTAATGAGGATTAATACGCAATTTTATCAAATCCTTCGACAGTTTTACTTTGAGGATGTATAATTTCCTGAATTTGACCAAATCGATCAGATTTTGAGAATTATTATTGAGGTGGTTTAGTCTTAATAGTATTCAGCATATCATGTAAATCATTACCAATATAATAACCAGGAGGTGGATTGAAATTTTGATTGAAAGTTGATTTTGGAGATTGACTAAATTTCATAATATTTAATAAATAAATTATGCAATTATCAATAAAGATCACTTCTTCACAATATGCTTTTAATTTAGAAGGACAATTGATTATTAATTAATTAGTAGTTGTATGAACCTATTGCATTTTAATCATATAAAATTATCATATATATATTAAATGAATGAAGAAGAATTAATCAATATAACAGGTATCATTGAGAAAACAAATAATCAAAACATCATTTAGACTCTAAATGAGTTCAAAAATACAATAGAAAGTTTGAATACTCAAGACGGGAATAATAAATTTGTGAAGAAATGTTTAAATATTATTTATAATGATGTACTTTCAAAAATTGATGAATTATCTAACATGGAAGAAAGTAGGGGAACTTCAATAAAATTGGCTTTCGAACTTTAAAAAATAAAAAAGGTTACTGAGATGTTACCTTATATCAATAAAAAGCCAAAAAATACAATTTTTAATGAAGAGGAATATATGAATATTCCAAACATAGAAATAATCAAATTGGATTAATCAGACAAAATTAAATAACAATTAAACAACTTTTATTAAAAAATATCTTTAGGGCATGCTTACGTTAGTTCTGGGAAATAACATCAATGCCAAGCTATGTAATGTGTTGTTAAGAATTTGAAGGCTCTCTATTATATGTCAAACTAAGAGGAAGCCAATCTTGCTGCCACATAAGTAATCACAAATCCTACTCTTGAACATGTATTATAGTTATGGAGAATTATTGATGAGTCAAAAATAGTAAAAGCGGGATTTAAATTACAATTAGAAAAAGTTAAATTAAAGAAAATAATCTATATTCCAAGATTATTCAATCAAATAACTTTAGATTATTTGCATAATTTTAATACCTGTTCAACCGACATTCCAAATAACTTACTCTATTAGCTTGCATTCAGAAGTATCAGACTGAAACAAAATGAAAATGACATTAGGGTTAGAGTCATGTGTAATAAATAAATCTTTAAGCATAAAATAAATAATTAAGATATTTTATAAGTAGTGAGGAGATTGACAAATAGTGAATTTTAGGTATAAAAGACTTAACATATTTAATAATTACAATAGCCATTGACATTTTTTGGTGCAAGTTGTGTTGCATCAAGAACAGATATCAGAGAAATGGGATTAAATAAAGTTTCAAATATCATCATTCATATACATGGAGGAGGATTCATCTCATAGTCTTCCTTTTCTCATTAATCATATACAAGAAAATGGGCTAACAAATTGGATAATGCGGCTGTCTTTTCAATTGATTATCGCTTAGCCCCTGAATTTCCTTTTCCTTAGGCACTTGATGACTGCTGGCAATATTACATGTGGATAGTTCATTTTGGTTCTGCCTACTTCAACATATGCCCAAAAAACATCATCCTGATGGGAGATTCAGCTGGTGGAAATTTGGCATTAGGAATAATAATCAGAGCAATAGAAATCAATTAAAGAATTCCAGATAAAATTATCTTACAATATCCAGCTCTTAATTTGAATCTGTAAGATGTAGTACCTTCTAATCTCAAAAGTATGAATGATTCGATAATACCTATGGGACTCTTAATGTTGTGTCGATAGAGCTATATAAAAGACGAATCAGTTATAGCCAATGATTATTATTTGTCTCCTATTCAAACTCCTTAGAAAATTATTGAACAATTTCCTAAAGATTTTGTCATTTTTGTGGGTTCAGAAGATGTATTATTGGACAATTCCGTAGAATTTGTTCATTACTGTAAAAATAATGGATTAGAAAGTATTAAACTAAAGGTTTTTGAAAGTCTTCCTCATGGTTTTTAGAACATGGATATAAAATACAATGGAGTGATGGCTGCTAATTCTGCAAACACTCAAATCTTAGATTAAGTTAAATAATTTACTATTTGATATACCATATTAACAAAATAATTAAATCTATTTAACTCAACTTAATCGTTTTAATCAAGTAGTTTTTTATAATTAATATTTGTTCAGGATTATTGTTTATTTCAACTGTTATATCCTAAATATCAAATATAGGTTTAGTTAGTTCCTTTTTATTATTAATTGATTAATTAATGGGAAGTTCGTAATGCTGTACAATTAATACTGATGAGTAAGCATCAGAATTGGCGATTGGTATGAAAGAAACGGCTCAGTCATCGAAAGATCCGAATCGTTCAAGTGATGGGAAGAAAAACAAAAACCAACCTTTGTATTTATTCTCATTGAGTAATGAAAAGGTCTCCAATTCAAAAGCAAAAAGGTGCTCGTGGTCAATTTCGAATTGATGATCCATAAACACCTGCGTTTGCTGATAATAAATCAATTCACAGTAAGCAAGAATCGGAACAATAATCGAATAAGGACATACAATTGGTGGCTGAGATAGTTATGTAATTAGATGATTTTCATTAAAAAATTGAGGAGGCAAATGAGGAAAGATTCCTTTCTTAGGCTTCATTGAAGAAGAAAAGGAAAAATGATTCTCCTTTGTGCGATTTCCAACCAAAAAATTCATTAAAATCATTTGATTCAAAAAGACTGGATAAATTGAAATCTATCAGTGAACACAAGTAGATGAAAGAAGAACTCATTAAAGAAGAGTGGGAAAGTTAGAGAAGTCAAAGTGCTGACAATAAATCGGTGAAGAGCATTTTAAAATAGGAAATGAAGTACAGTCAATTTAAAAAGGGGCAGTGTGGCAATGATACTCAGTCGCAAAAGAGGGTACATTTTTAATTGAACAAATGATAAATACTGTTGTTTCAAATTAGGTTGCTGCAACTTCTATTTAAATATATTGCTATATAAATATTATTAATAATTAATTTTACATGTCCGAAAGATAAGTATATATTTTATTCAAAATGGTAGAAAGCGATTCGAGCTCAGTCAGCCAAAAACCCTAATTAAAAAATACCGACTAGTCAACCTTATGGAAATTCTGTTAAAGGATTTAAAATGTAACTTAATTTAATTTAAGAAGTGTGAAAAAGGTTAAAGTGAATAACTTGATAGAGGAGAGACCACAAAGTGGTTAGAACGAAATAAGGGCAAGATAGATTTAACAAGAAACTGATTTTTTTAGAAATAACATGGAAGTGTTTGACAAAGAAAGACTTTTTGAGCATTTATCTTAAGCTAAAACACAAATCAACCACTTGAAGACAGATAATTATTAATTGAGGACAACCATTTTATAATAGGAAGTAATTGCTAATAATTTATAGCTAGAAAACAATACAAAAATATGAGAGAATCATTGAGGATTTTCAAAACAATGGTAATTTGAAAAATGTGCAAATGAAATTGGGAGTTGAGGTTTGAATTCCATATTGATATTCTTAGACATCACTATTTCTATAAATGAAAAGGCAAATCAAGGAGTAACAAAATGAATTGAGAGAAAAGGAAATAACAATATAAAATTTTAAGAAAAATGCTAAAGTAAGCAAATTCTAAGAGCTCGATGTAAGCAATATCTCATAATCAAGGCTGAAATCAGGGAAGTCTATGAAGAACTCTAGAGATTGAGAGAACTACTAAAAGAAAGAGATGATATACTATAATAATAATAAAAGTAAATTGATGTATATCATAGTCATGCTCAGGAGCACTCATCAAATAATGAATTTGTCAAGGAGTTGCAACAGCAGAATGAAACCTACCTGAAGGACAATTAGGAATTAGTATAGATTGTCAAGTAAAATTATTAATGATTTTAGACTTTATGAGGAGAGGAATACTTAATTGGAACACCAAGTGCAGCAATAATAGAAATAATTGAATAAGCAAGGCAGAGATATCTAGTTGTTAAATCAAAAGTTACAAGTATTCAAGAAGAGAGGAACTAATGGCTAATATTTAATCAGTTAGGAGGAGATTGATAAGGATATAGAAGAGAGGACCAAATTGAATTACTTAGTGGAAGAATAAAAAGAGAAGATCCAAAAATTGGAGTAACAATTAAAGAAATTTTAATCAGACAATAGAAAATAATTGGAGTAGAAATAAGGTAGAAACTTATAATAATAACAATCATCCAGTCCCAAGGATTAGAATAATAATATTTCTTAATAGCAACAAATATAATAGTTTCAATAATAAGAATAATTAAGGTAGAATAATAGCACAGATTCTATTTTACTTGATTAAGAATTGGCACAGTGTTATGCAGATGAAATACGTTGTTAATTGTATTTGGATAACATACCCTTTGCAAAATTCAAGGAAGTATTAAATTCATATCATTTTAGAAATTGTCTACTTTGAATAAGGGCAGATTAAATGAGAATGGAGTTGTTGAGTTTTTAAAGACCAAATTAGACATGGATGCAGCCAAAGCCTAAAAATTTGCAAAAGCATTACTCAAAAGTGATGGATATGATTAACCAATTCAAAAAATGATAAGTGCCAATAGACTTAAGAATATGATATTATCACTTATATAAGAATACATCACTTATCCTGGATCATCAATTTATTAAGAAGTTAGAAAAGTAAATACTTTGTTTAATTATAGACTTTATTAAAAAATAAAGAAGAACTTACAAGGAAATTTAGGTAGAAATTTCAAAATTAAGACTACATTAATATAAGATAATTTGAATAGCTAATATTAGAGTCTCAAATATCCATTACTGAATTGTAAAAGGATTAATTGTTCATTCACATTTATTAAGTGTATAGGGACTTAGTTCAATTGTAATGGGAGTAATTCTTTAGAGATGATTTTAAGGCAAATCAATAGCCGAGATTGGAAAATTAATAAAAGTTAAATTCTCCTCCTAATACATAAAAATAAGACAGCCCTAATGATTATATAAAGATTTAGACCTAGAATTCAGATACTTCCAAATAGGCCAAGATAAGAAGTCATGCTAGAAATTCATCTTAAATAATTGATAATGATCCTAATTATCAGTCTGCAAAGGAAAATTAAAAGCATGATGAAGAAAATGAGAATTATGATGATTATTTTGAGAGAGATGAGGATAAAAATTCATAAACCTCAGGAAAAGCAAAAGAATAGGATAAAAAGGACAATGCAGACGAAGAATATTAGGAATAGTTTGATGATTACTAATAGAAGCCTTAAGAAGATTAAGAGGACTAAGAGGATGCAGTAGTGAAGATTTAGCTTGCTTATAAAAAGAAAAAGTAAAAGGAAGAAGGCAAGAAAATTTAAGAGGAGTAAAAAGAAAAGAAGAGATAATATCTTGAGGAAAAAGAAAAGAAGGAGAGGTAGGAATAATAATTAAAGAAACAGTAAGAAGAGATGAAAAGATAAGAGGAAGAACAAAGTAAAATATTGGAGTAAAGGAAGATTTTAGAAGATTAAAAAAGGAAATAAGATTAGTAAAGACGATAGGAAGAAGAAAGAAAAAGGAAGGAGGAAGAATAAAAATAGAAAGAAAAAGAAGAAGAATAAAGAAGATATGAGGAATAATTAAGAAAAGAGGAAGAGGAGAAAGCATTGTTGATATAAAATGCTTATAAACAAAAAAAGTAGAAAGAAGAGGGTAAGAAAATATTGGAATAGAAAAAAAAGGAGAAAGAATAATACTTAGCTGAATAAGAAGCAAAAAAATAGTAGGAAGAATTGGAGAGATAGAGATTATTAAAAGAATAAGAGGAAAAAGATAAGTTATTGAAAGAAGAGGAGGATGCTGCTTTGAAGATATAGGTAGCATATTAAAAAAAGAAATAAATCGCAGAAGCCAAAGCATTATTAGAGTAAAAGAAAAGAGAAAAATTTGTTAATGACTAAAAGTAAAAGGAGGAGGACAGGATAAGAAGATAGAAGGAGAGGGAGGAAAAATTAAGGAAAGAATAGTAGGAAAGTGCTTTGAAAAATTAAAGGGGCTCCAAAGATAAGTAATAAATGGATGAGGCAAAATAAATGTTGGAGAGTAAAAGAAACGAGAGGGATTCAATACATAAGAATCAAAAAAAAGGTGCTAAAGATAAAAAAAATAATGAAGATGATTATGATTTTGAATTTGAATAAGAGCTTGATGATTAAATAGAAGTTAAGAAGGAAATCAAGGCTAAGGAAGAGGAAATTAATATGGCAGCATCAAGAATACAGGGGGCCTATAGACACAAAAAAAATAAATCAGAGGGAAAGAAATTATTAGAAGAACTCAAAGAGGAAAGGAGGTTAGAGGAATTAAGAAAGAAGGAAGAAGAATTAAGGCAGAAGGAATAGCAAGAGCTTGATGATGTAGCTGTTAAAATTCAAAAGGCTTACAAAAAGAGGTAATAGAAGGAAGAAGGAAAGAAAATCTTAGAAGAGAAAAGAAAAGAAAGGGAATTGGAGATTCAATAAAAAAGTAATAAACCAGAACAGAATTATAATAATGAGAATGATGACGGGTACGATAATGAGAAATTTGAAGATGGTACTGATCATGACAAATTTACTAATCCAGCCTTGGTATAAAAGTAACTTTAAAAAAGAGAAGTTGAGGATGATGATAAAGTGCCGGATGATCCAGTGGCAGAACAAATGGAAGATAAGTTATTTAATAGTGTTGGAATATTTGTAAGAATTTAATAAATTTAATATAGTAATAATCTATAAATAAAGAGGAAGTATCTGATGCTGATTAACTTTTATGAAAACAATTTACATCAATATTTATTTATAAATTACATATTTTGCATTTAGTGCTTAATAATATATGTATAAATTACAGTAAGCAAGACCAAATACAGAATGTTAAGCTGGCTTTCGATAGAAATACCTTCCATTCCAGTAATTTAAAAGCGAATCTAAAGTAGTTAAAGACTAGCCTAAAACCAAAAAGAGGAAGAAGATTGATAACAAACTTTAAGATCCTCTAAAACTCTATGAATTATATTTAAAAGCCCTTTAGGGAACTGAATTTACAGATGAGGATTAAAAAGATTATGAAAGACTAATTGGGAAGTGTTCATATGATTTCCACACAACATTTTATCCCGATGGAGTGATTTCGTAATTATATATATTGAGAAATTATGAGCTTTCCTAACCCAGATTATGAAGAGGTTGCTCGTCCTTAGTAAATGAAACCCTTGGAGTTTTTCGACTTTGTCTAATAGGCCTTGAAGATAAATCCTAAATCGCTAAATGACCAACTGCTATTTAAAGCAATAGAGACGAGTTATTAATTATTATCAATATCTTAGTCTGAGCTGCAAAACTCCCTTTCTTCAGACCCCTTTCAATTATAATCCTAATAAAGTGATGTAAGATATAAATAATTCTTCACTTAATAAACTTTGTCAGGCAAAAGATTTTCAAAGAGTATAAGACCAATGTTGAGTGCTTAAGAGAAATTGAATTATGCAATGAAGGCTTTGAGAGAAAAGTTCGAGGCAGCGTTGAGTTCGAATATGAAAGCCAATTTGATAGATTTTATAAATTTGGATTATAAAAGTTTAGAGGAGGCTTAAACCAGATGTGACGTAAAGGGGGAGTACTTAAATCAGATCCAAGAATAATGGTTTAAAACACCAAAGGAGGCATTGGACACATCAACAATGCTGAGGAATGCAATTTTGATTCAATTATCAAGGAAGGGATTTTAAACAAGGTAGGTAATTTCAAATGACGGCAGATGGATATTTCTTTTGATTAAGATGGATGAGGAGAATTTAAAAGTTGTGGCAGAGTAAAAAAAGCTTTCAAAACGATTAAATTTTTGGTTCAGTGACCTTTTTTCTCTTGAACCTGTTGATAAGAGATTAAGACCCTTAAGATTGAATAATCGATTGTGGAAGCCTAATGAGTATTAATGCACAACATTTTTTGAGTATTTGAGACCTCAAATCATAGAATTAATTGAACAAATCAATTTCAAAAGATTAAGTAGAGAGGTAAATCAAAGTCACATCAATTAAGAATTATTTTAGTATGGAAAATAGGACTTAAATGATGAAGTAGATCATGGTCCATCTGATGATGAATGGTTTGCATTTTATAAATACTTGGTGCATTTGAAAAAGTGTGTGACTGAACATCGGCAACAAAACATTATTGACAGTGATTTGTCAGCCATTTTAAATAAATAGATGGATTCCTTTCAGTTGTACATCAAAAGATTTTAAAAGGAATTGATATCATAAGGTTTAGGAAATAAATAGGAAATATTTCTTAATAAACAAAATATTTTGAACCCAGAGAACTAATAACACTTGGAGAAAGTAGAAGTGTATGATCACAATGCTGAATCCCTAATGAATGAATACAAACAATATATGATTGAATAAAACATTCCATTGACAAAGTATATCAAAATCTTATAGAAGGAGAGATTAGCATATAATTATATGTAAGCCTTTATTGAATCATTAGAAGTGGCTAATGATTCTAAATAATATCTAAAAAATCTCTGGAGCCAAGTTGATTTAACACCCTAAGAGCCTTATATAAACTTTAGGAGGCCCACAAAGAAAATGGCACCTACTCTCTAAGCTTAATAACAGATGATTTGGTGTAAATATTAGAAAGATGAAGATGGAAATATCTCTGTATTTTCATCAATCGACAGATTAAAATTAGTGTATTTTGCAGTTGACGATTGTTTTGATATCAATTCCTTTACTATGAAAGGCTACATTCATCAATTTTTTTGTTTGAATGATCAATATGAGTTGTTAGGTTATTGTTAGAACTTTGAGAAGGCTTTAACAAGTGAAACTTAATTTTATCATAAAAAGCTCTTCTTTTTTGCAGATGAATGGAAATTCAGAATATTTGAACCTTGGTTTGCACCTATTGATATTATATGTTCATATTATGGTGAGAAAATCGGATTGTACTTTTTTTTCATGAGTTATTATACAAAAATGTTGACATTTATATCTGTTTGTGGTTTTGGATGCAGTCTGGCTGAATGGATATTGAACAATCAAGATGGTGAAGCCAGTATCATAATTACTATGATATTTACATTTGTATTAATACAGTGGAATAGCATAGTGACTGATTATTGGAAACAACAATAAGTAAGATTTAATTTGAAATATGGTTAATTAAATGAAAAGGAGAAATCTACTGAAAGATCATCATTCAAAGGAACCTTTATTAGATCCTTGGAAAATGATCAGTTGAACTCAGCTGCTCAAGATGACAGTGATTTAGTGTTAAGGTTGTTCCTTGCCTCCATATTGCTAGTGTTATTAATATCAGCCTACAGTGGATTAGTAGTGGGATTGTTTACACTAACCACAGCCTTGAGAAACTCATTTGGTAGTGAATTCTCTAATGTCTCAGTGATGTCATTAGAAGTTACACTATCAGCTACAATCAATGTATTCGTCTAATTGTTTGTTGATAAATTCTATGATTACATTTCTACCTCAGTCACGGATTTTGAAAATCATAAAACCATGTAAAAATATGAAACCAGTTTTGTTGTTAAGAAGTTTATCCTCTATTTTTGTTCATATGTGGTTCCTCTGTTATTCATAGGTTACCTCAATGGACCTTTGAATTTATATTGCTCAAAAAGCAATTGCTCCAGACATGTGCAATATTACTTTTCTACTATCATTATTTGGTAATTTCTATTCAAAATTTTGCAGTTATTTAAATTCATATCAGATTTAGCCAAATATCCTAAAATTAAATATGAAATCAATGATAATGATATTCATTAATTTATTGATGAAACCTCAAGAAGGTAATCATATGCAATAAGTCCTGAAAGATATGGCACCTTAGAGGATTACATGGAAATCTTGATTCTTTATTCCTTACTTATCATTTTCGGATACTCGTTTCCTCTTAGCTATTTTCTCTTATGGTCTTTCAACATTTTATAATTGCAAGTGAAGAAGTATTCCTTCATGTATTGCCTCCAAAGACCCTGGCCTTAGAATGAAAGTTCTTTAGGAATTTGGAATAATATTTTAGATCTTGTAAATCAAATTGGTATCCTCACTAATACTGGTATAATTACTGTATTATATAATAAAAAATACGGAGAATAGTTGGTCTTAGTATTTTTAAGTCTGCTAATCTCAAACAGTCTATTTAAATTTGTAATTGCCTCAGTTTTTGGTGATACTCCTTTCAGACTAACTTAATTGACAATAAGGCATAAATATCTTCTTAAATCAACTCTCGAAATATTTAGCAAGACAAAACAAAGTACAAAAATCAAAAAAGAAGAAGAAGATATCTATAAAAGATTTCCCTTATTTAAAGTATATAGTTCTACTAATAATATGGAGTTTGGTAGTTTTTAAACTATCAGCTCGTAATCAGATCTTGAAGAGCATATTAGAAAAGGTTAATTGAGAAATGAATTGAATTAAAAAAGAGAAACTAAAGTATAACCTAAAAAGATTGATTTAGATGATCCACCATATGAATTGTTGCACAACTTGTTTTCATAAAGAGTCTCAAATTGGGCATTTGAAATCTAGTATAATAATTTAAATCCTTTTCAAAGAAAAAAGAAATTAATCAAATATTGGAAATATTTGTATAAATTGTCAGTCTTAACTACCTATAAGAAATTGTGGACAGAAGATCGTTTGACTCAAAGACATTTTTACATGAAAAGGAAAAAATTGGCTATTACGAATTTAGATTAAAGAAAGCTATATATTTTAAAATAGAATTACAAACTTACTCATTAAGTGTACTCAGATAATGCCTAATTAAAATTTAGAAAAAAATTTTAATAAGTAACCAAAAACAGTAACAAACCTGATGATATTAAAGAATATGAAAACATAGTCTAGAAGTAATAAAATTACATTGAGAAAAATCTGTGGTTAAATTGCAGAAAAGTAGTAGTGCTTAAGATTAAGGCTATTTGGATTAGAGGATTTAGGAAGACCGTAGTAAGGAGGTCTGCTATTTAGAATATACGTGTAATTACGAAAACTTCTGTTCAAAATGGTACTTTTTCTCTAAAAAGCAATATTCACAAATAATATAATAAATTGCTAGAAACTAACTAAAAAATGGATGGATACAGCATGAAAGAATTTATTAATATGGTAGGCTAATTGAATTTCGAATAAATTGATTAGATTGTCTTTCCACTCACATCGTAATCATTAAATATCCAATAGTATATATTATATCCTAAAAAATCCTATATTTTTAAGACTGTTATTGATTAGCTTAGAGATACATTTATTTTTGATACTTAGACCACTAAATAACAGGAAATTGCCATGTAATTCTTTATCGAGGAACAATTTTAAATTGAAAATATAGAGTTGATTAAGCATTATCATGACAATATTTGGTTAGGTAAAAAAAACGATTAAGAATATTTGGTCTAATTTTTATAGGTAACTTATAATCAAAAATTGCAATTCTAATAGAAATTAGACAGTAAACATGGAGTTTACTATGCGGAGAGTAAAAACTATTTGAGATTGTCTAATATTATAGATTAAATTGATGATTTTGTAATTAAAGGATATTGCTTATGTTTATATGAGCTTGAAAAACCATTAAGCTTATGGCAAGTAATCAAATTTAGAAAAACCTATGGAATAGATTATAAATCAGAGGAAATAAATGAGTTTTTGTATGCAAATCTTATATTAATGAAATCGAAACCCCATCCCTATATCAGCATTTTTAACTACTTTCTTGATGGCCGATAATATGCTTTATTAAACACTTTAAAAAGTGAATAACCACTTTATAATTTAGCAAAAGTCATTATTCAAATGATTTGTTTAAAGCAAATAGACGATCCATACTAATAGTTAGAGTAGATGGATCATAAATTAACAGATGTTCTAAGAGCAATGTTAGATAACAATATTACTATCGATTAAATTGTTTATGAAATAAGGAAGCAATATAAGTTTAAAGAGATTTAATATGCGTCTGATATTTCTAAATCACCAGATTAATCATTCAATTCTTAAATTTAATTATTCTTACATAAGATAAACTGCTCATTCCGAATGAAATTTTATGATTAAACATTAAATTTAATTCAATAATTTGATAATATCTTAAAAAGAGAATATCCACCTTAAAATAAGGATGCTGTTTCTATTTTCTCTAAATCTTTAAAAGATGAAATCTCTAAAATTATTCTTTAACCAAATTACATGCAGAGAAACTTAGATATTATCTTAATATATTATTTAAAAATGGCAACATTATGTGCTTTGAAACTAGACTTTGACGAAGATCTTAATAGTCTACTCACTGGGATATAGAGTTGTTCAAATGAAATTAATCTAATTGTAAGACAGTTGTGTCTTAATATAGAATTTTAAAATTTGAATCCTACTGAACAGCATACTCTTCTCAGAAAGAGAAAAAAGAACAAGTAAAACACAAAGCTGTTTTCAGAACAAAGAATGTTTTTATTAGAAACGTTAAGATATAATTAAGAATACTTAAATGTAATAATTCAATACAAATCTCAATTATAAAGATATAGTAATTAATTAAACATCGTTTAAAGTATCAAATAATATTTTAATAAAAATTATGGCTTTGCTAGTTTTCTAATAGATGATAGCATAAAAAATACTTAAAAAATCATTAAACCTGTGTAATTACCTGTGATTTTAGAATAAGCAAGGCAAATAAGTTTAGAAATGTTTAATTTAGATCAATTTTCTCCATAGATGGATGATGATGATGTTATAGATTTGTTTAATAAGCCTAATAAAGACTTTAATATTTTGGATGAAATTCATACTAATCTTAATTACTGTATGTAATATCTATACTTTTAATATTTATAATTGATTGTATGGTTTGATGAATAAAATGTAATGTTCGATCAGAATTGTTAATAATTCATTAAACTTCAAATATAAAACATACCAGTCTTTGATAATCTAAAGTGCTAGATATTGCAATTAATGAAATTTGAAGTTCATTAGGATTAGATAAAATCATATGAGGATTGCGAATTAGGAAAATACTTGATTTTAAAGATTAGAAAGTGGAACGAGTCAAATTTCAATGAGATTTATGATATTATTGATAGCAGCGACTTTTAATACATGTGGGTACAATTTATGACTCAAAGTCTAATTAACAAAACACTCTTGAATAGATAAATAATCTGTGAATTTTTGGAATAGGACAAAGATGATATACGATTCATATTGCTAAGGATACGATTGCTAATGTAATTATT
This sequence comes from Paramecium tetraurelia, assembly GCF_000165425.1. Lineage (NCBI taxonomy): Eukaryota > Ciliophora > Oligohymenophorea > Peniculida > Parameciidae > Paramecium > Paramecium tetraurelia. The sequence continues at coordinate 205,619 of NW_001799322.1, read as the reverse complement.
ACATATGGATGATTATCAATCAACAAATATTATCATAAATTAGAATATATAGAACTATTAGAAACTAAATAGAAAATATGAAGATAAGTCAAAGATATTGCAATTGAAGAGTCTCATAAAATAATATAAATACTAGTATTATTATTTGGAAGAATCGTGGTTTTAACATTTTAGTTTAAGTCAGCTTCGATTAACATATCTTTTGGCAATATGTTATGCATTTTCACCAAAACATATTGAGAATTTCCATAATTAAAGTTCATTTGAGATAACTCAATTATAGAGTGCCTTAAATTAAATAGAAGAAAACAAATAACAAGAGTCTTTTCATTTGATGTTAAAGGCTGCATAAATAGTGTAATTACATGATTATTGTAACTTGCTTGATGATGAAGCAATAGGATTTGTGAAATATCAATAACTTTACACTTTTATCACTTTAAGTTTGTAATAAGGAGTGGGTTTATAGTTCACATTTGAAGCTATTAAAAGAATAATAAATTACGATATAAACCCATCCATTTTTATTCTATTGTTGATTCAATAATTTATTAGTTTTTAGTTGATAGATTAGGTGGATATTTTTATTCGTTTAATTTAAAAGATGCAATAAAATAAATCAATGTTATTGGAAGAAGCTCATGAAGGATTTGATATGGATCTCAAAATCTTCACATTCTTCACGAAATCCCAAGATATGAAGATTATTAAACCATATGACTAGTTATATATTAGATATCCTACTATTTAGTAATACAAGGATCTTCTGTTAGATTCTTAAAGCTTATTTTATTTTTCACTTTATCATGAGAATATCGAAGAACAATAAATATAAATTAGAACCCAACTCCGATAATTGCTTCTAGATGCTAGATACACAAAGATGATTCAGCTATATGAATCATTGCTTTTATACTTCAATATGTAAATTGGGGAAGAAGTAGATTAATTGCATAGCAAGGTTGCAAGATATCAAATAACTGAGAAAACCTTATTTCATGCTATTATTTGTCATTAATTGAGTCGATATTATGTTTGTAGGTATGATTATCAATTAGCATTTAATTCTTCAAAACATGCACTTAATTACATAAAGTCCTCTCAATTTGAATAAGCAGTAATTATAAAAATTGAAAAAAATATCTTTCATTTTAAAAATAATATTTAAAATGAAGAATTAATGAAATTATTTAATTTATAACAATTTGATTGCATTTATGAAGAATCAGATCAATACTATAATAATGTGATTGATGAAACATTTATACATGAACAAATTTTGATTCACGTTGAATCAGTTATCAATTTATAATATCAATACATTTATTAGTAATCCTATCAAACCAACAGAGGTCGATAGCAATCATAATATTAGCAAACAAAATAGAATGAATAATAACAAATATTTGAAATTGATATTCAATTAACAGATCTTTTGTATTTGTTATAAACATTACCATTTCGATCATAGCAACTAAAGGTATTCTATATAATAGCCTAATATCTGTTGTATCATTTAACTAGTGAAGGAATTCAAACGGTAGAAATGAACCTGAAAAAGAATTGCAAATAAAGGCTAAAGGAGATTGCTAGTTAAATATCATCGATTAAGCTTATTGTAAGTTAAAAAATTCAGTAGAAGGAACTAACTTAAGAAGAATTTTAAGATGCAGAATTACGGAAGTAATTGCTTTCTTTTGAATAAATCATCCTAAATAGTGTAGAATATGGTATTAACAAAGTAATTATGTTGTCTTGGATTCATTAATCAATTGACAGAGCCCTTGAATTATGTGAATACTTTTAAGATCAATACATGATAAAAGTGCATTATTTCGTACCAAAATTTTAATTACTTCAAATTAGGATGTATTAAGAAGGAGAACAATTAATCAAGTTGATCAATTAAATTAGTTTTGTTAATGATTCCTTAAGAGATTTTTATTCGAACAATTCGCATCCGACAAAAGGAGTGCTTTACTATTTGATGGGCCAGTAAAAGAGATGGTTAAAATATATCTATATCAAATATATTGAATAGGTTATTGAATTTTAACAATTCAATATTGATGAATTGAGAGTGATTACCAAAGGTTTGCTTGAGCAAAATCTAAAACTGTATCACATTTGGGAGAAATTTGATTCTCCTTATAGATACACCATACCTTAAATATTGGAGGCATTTATTATAGAGGAAATAGGAAATATTGTAAAAGAGGATAATGATGCTACAGATTTAAAAGTGTTCTAGGCAGCTGGAATAGTTGAGGAACTAATTAAATAGTTTTAGAATCAAATAGATGTAAATGGTAATTTAGATTTCATTTATTCTGCCTCTTAATTTGATTATTTCAAGTAAGATAACTTTTACACTCAAGATATCAAATTTATTCAATAATAGGATAAGTTAAAGTAGTAGTAAGAATAAGATTTGTAGTAATAACAGCAATAAGTTGGTCAAAAAAGAAGATGATAAATATATATTTAGAATATTTATTAATAATTATTAATTAATAATAATACCATTGTCAATATTCTAATTTTTTATGTGAAATATTACTTTCCAGTCAACTATTATATTAAGTTTTATGGAAATTGGTATTTCAATTTATTCTATGAAAATCAGAATTTAAGTATCTGAATTAGTATTTAAAATTCCTTTATGGGTTTAATTTGATAATTCAATTTTTCCATTTCATATTAGACTTTAAAGAAAAATGAATTTAAAAAGAAATTGGAAAAATTAGTTAGTTTGCTGCATAATCCTAATTGCTTAAGTAAATTTATTCTAGAATATTGGCTATTTTAAATCTATATAAATATATGGTCTATTATAACTCAATTCTAGATTTAATGACTTCAGATATGAAAAATATTTATGTTCATAAGATAGTTTGTAGTCTTAAAATAAATATTATATCAAGGATACATTAGCAATCAAATATTACATTATCTAGTCAATATATTTAATTTAAAAACAATAATTCAATTAAAAGATCTTATCATAAGCAATTAAGGACAGTGACAATCATCTTCTAATTTAAATAAAAGATGTTTTATGAAGTTTATTTATTTATTTTTCATTTACATTATTAGAATATTTGGTTATAATAAAAAGCATAATGATTTATGAAATATGTACCTAATTTCCAACCAAACTGATTGTTTATTACTTTGGCTAGCATAATGGATAATTTATAAAATTTGATAAGAACACGCACTTAGAAAATTTGAATATGAAATAGAATTTAGATTAGGATAGGACTGGTCATTAAGTTGATAATATTGCATTTGAATTTAGTCATAATAAAAGATAAAAATTATATAAATTTTAATGAGTCTCATATATAAAAATCATCTAGTGTTTCCAACATTCAAACATTAAGAAACTATTACTACTCATAACTCTTCTTCATTGAGACCGATCAAAAGATTTTAATCAGTGACACCTAAAAGGCAAGGAATTTCAAGCAAGATTCGTCCTCTCAATATTACTGCTTTGCCTGGAAATGAAACCACTATTAATGGGGATAGCACAATAACACCAAGATAAAAGCATTTACCGATCCTTACGCCTCGAATATAAAGAAGTGATGAACAAAACTTGCACGATTACTTAGATCATCTTAATTCAATCAGAAAATAAAAACAGCCAACGAAACAAGCTGTTATGAAAAAAATTAGAACTGAAACTGAAATAATGAAACTTGAGAGTCAAACTTTAATCTAAAGATTTAAGAAAGTCAAAGAATAGTAAGAATAAAAAAAAAAATATTCGCTTTTGTAAACCATAAAGAATCCGTATGCTTAGCAATACATTAATTTTAGCAAATAAATATTTAATTTAATACATAATTTACATTAATTAAAAGTATAGAGATTAAAATTATTATATTTTAGGAATATTTAAATAATTCGAGAAAGATGTTTTAAGTAGTAAAGAATTTAATTGGTATGAAAAAGAATTTAAAAAAGATCTTATTAAAACAATCAGCCGATGAGTTGATTGATTTTTAAGACATAGCCAAAATGTGTTGTATTCGTGAGATACAATATGTCAATGGAGAATAAAGAATGATAGATAAATTTGATTTGTCCTTGATAGATGATCTTACATACATGAGCGAGGCAATCGAAAATTTATTATTATAAAACAAACTAAATGCAATCAAAAGAATGAGTGACAATGTACATATCACATAATAAATCATAGATTTTAATTGAAGAATACGAAATATCGAAACTAAGAGAATAACTAGGAATGAGAGAAGAGGATCAAAAGCTATCAATCTCTACTTTGGCAATGCAAAGATTTAAACCTCACCTAGAATTGGATAATATAGAATAAAGATTAGGATAATTATCATAAATACCAAAACAATACAGATAAACCTCATAAGTTTTATGTGAAATAGTTGATAAATTAAACGAATGATCTTAATCATGTTTTCATAGCAAACTCTCATCATCTGAGAATTTTAATAGATCTTCAGGTTATTTATATGGTTAAACTTGTGGTCTATTTTATGAGTTTTATTAATTTTATTGGTTAGGTTCAAAAGCAGTTAATTTTAGACTTTCCTCTATTGCTTTCCTGAGCTCTTCATCTTCATCAAAATCATGCATAGCTCCCTAAACTTAAAATGCATTCCCAACATGGTTGTTATAACTATTTAAAAAGTTGGCCTCCTCAAATTATTGATTATTGTCAGACTTCTAATCTGGCTGCTTCAAATATTGTTATCAAATACCTTGTATTCAGGAACTAAATGCTTCACTTAGAGAGTATTATAAAAGAATATTGCTATAGAGTTCATAGCAAAGGATGGCCTCTTAGAATTATGATCTCCAGGAACTATGGACTATTTAAATATAGTTAAAGTCAATTACAATATTTTTATCTCCAGCATAAGCTTCATGTAATTTCTTAGTGTGATGAGGTAAAACAAAAGTATCTTCGTCTGCTGCAATGAAGAATGCAGGAATGAAGGCCTTTGAAACATGATTCTTGAGTGGATTGATGTTTTCTATATCGAAATTGGCTTTTGATTAAATAGTTTTTCTTATCATAGACAACCCAGCAGAGATAGCAAAAGAGGGTACTTTTTGAGCATATTATTTTGCTAACTCTTCTGCCAAGGTCTTTAGATTTGAAAATGCACTATCCAAAACTAAACCAGCTATGCTAGGATCTCTATCAGCATGCATTAAAGCTGTAACTGCACCCATTGATCGACCCCACAATCCTATGGTAGAAACTTTATTGCTTTAACGCAACCAGTCAACTACTACTTCAACATCATCTCTCTCGTACCATCCTAAGGATATGTAGTCTCCTTCTGATTTACCACAACCAGCAAAATCAAAACTGAACACCTAGATATATTGCTTTTCATATTTATATTTTGAATACCTATAGAAGTCCATCCAAAGAAGCCAAACATTCTAATCTGCTACTACTATTACCATGCAAGTATATTACACATGGCAATTATTCACATGGTTTTTAAACGGGCTCAAAAAATGAGCATTCTAATTTGAGTCCTCTCTTATTTTTGATTTAAAAATCAGTTCTCTTAATCATCACTCCCTAAATTTTAAATTGACTGGGACCTAAATATACCTGCTTATCTTACCTAAATCCTACTCAGAATACTCGTTATCTCTTGGAGGTCGAATTATGGCCTTCCATAAATCATCATAACCAGCAGATAGTGATGAAAACATATATATATTAATTTTAATTCATCATTCCTTTATAATATCCATTTGTATACGAATAGATTCATTCGAACCAAAATTTTATTGCAATCCCTTGGCCTTTGGTGATCCGTCATCCTCCATATCTTCCTACAATTCTAATAACATCTCAGATTCCTTATTCAGCAATAAATTAGCAATTAAAAGCGGCTTTACTTTCTTTTCAACCCCAGCCTACATTAAATGCTCTTTCAAATCAAGAATCTTCCTCTCCAAAGTTTCGATAATCTCTCTCCAGGAATCTATTTTCTCTGTTTCCAACAATGTCAATTATTCAAATCTTTATTCTATTACCTTCCTCTATCCAACCCATCCATCAATTAATTTTTAAAACTATCCTCATTATTAACAAATTTGTACCTATATCATAATCTCAGTTTTTGTCCCCTTTATCTATAAGAATTAGTTCTAAGCTTCCTCTGAAAATAATCCATATTCTACACACACAACTGCAAACTTTTCAAATGAAAAATTCTACTCTCCCTTAATTAACAAATCAGCATTTGTGAAGAATATTTCAGAAATCTCATCATTGGTTAATCTATCAGGTTCTATATGTCTAAGCAATAAATACCATTCTTCAAAATTACACATACCATTGCCATCTAATTAATATATAAAATTTTAGTTACCTAAATCGCATGCAGCAAATGCATTAATAACATACTCCTTGGCCCTGCTTACCAATATTTTATATTTCACGAACATTTGAATCATAAATTAATCAAAATCAATCACCGGTTATCTATTAGATGTTTTTGTATCTACTTCTTTTAATAGATCTAATTCCTTTTTTAGCTCTTCCTTTTCTTCAACAGTCATTCTTGAATCTGCAAACATCCCTATATATTATTATGCTCTGACATAAGGCACAAAATATCTGACTTCAGATTCTTAATCTCCAATCAAGACACCAAGAGTTGACACATTTGTCACGTAATCAAATGCCTCCAAATATTTTTTCATCTCATCTATTGTGTAATTAACACAGTCATCAAACAATCCTAAAAATTTTGCAAAATTGTTTATTCTTACTAATTATTTATAATGTTTAACTGAAACTATGAGAATCAAAAATTTCTATTCTGCTATTTTCTTTATACCAAATTATTAAAGAAAATAACTATAAACAAATGAAGCCATGTCTTAATCTTTAAAAGCCTGATTATCCTTCTATTGTTGTATCCTATCCTAATAGATTACTGTGATCTGTTTTAATAATAATTTTAAAGGCATAAAATGTTTAATTTTAGGTAATTACTTTAATTTGATTTTCTCAACTAATTATGGACCAGCATTCACTTTTTAGAATTCATAAACTATATTAACCTTCTGACCTAATTAAGGACCTTTGAAAATCAATTTTGCTTAATTTAACTTTTTATTATCCCTCTATTTTCTAATCATTTTTTAAGATGAATTGAATTTTGCAAATTGCTCAGGAGATGATTCTCCTTCCAACTATTTTTAAGTTTACAATTATTATTATTATTGTTATTCTTTTAAAACCTTAAATGTGCCAATAGACACTGCTCTGCTTCTTGTGTCTTCTAATTCTATCATGTGTTAATTGCATCTCTCACTCATCTATTCAATTATGTATTGAAGTTCCTTGTTTTTATTTTCCAAACTTTGCATCATAATCACTAGTGTTTTCACTTTATCTAAGTCTAAATATCGATCAGAATTGATATCCATACTCTAATCATTACTAGTTGCTTATTCAATAGACTAATTCACAGCTTTTTTAGATCTAAAGGAATCTTGTCTTAGCTAATTTAATTTAGTCACTCCTGGAGATGGTATATCTTTATTCAGAAATTTAGATTCAATTATCTAATTCAATTATCGACCAGAAAAGGCTTTATTAGCTTTATCTTCACACAATTTGAGAGTCTCTTCAACTTGGCTTCTTTGCTTGTATTGTTCCAACACACTTTGAATTTTAGTCTAAGTATCAGTTATCAAATTGAAATCTTTAGCCATCATCACTATATTTGTTTGTATCTCCTAAGTCTTTTAATATAAATGAAGTATGTCTGGTTCAACTTAGGTCTCTACACAGGCTACCTTAATAATCTTATCCATATTCATCACCATATTGTCCATCTCTATGATATTTTTATCATCCAATAATCCATCCATCAAATCGTCTTCATCAGATGAACTTGATTTCTCATGTTAGGTTTATTGAACTTGAGAATTACCTAAATAAGACATTCTTCGTCCTGATTAAGTTTAATTGGAATTAGTGATATGCTACAAGATCTTCTGTGGCTAGGATTGTTATGGCTGATTTAATAGAGGAGGTTGCAAAACTTATGATTACCTTTACGAAAACATGCTTTCTTATTTTATCAAAATCTTTTAGCTATTACCTTACTAGTGACTACTGTTAATATCTCTTTGTAATTATTATTATGATTCTAATTACTTCTAGGTAATTATTTATAGTTTTCTGTTGAGAATTTCAATTTCTTAATGAGATTATTTTAACTTCTTTTATAAAAATGAGGCAATCTTCCTTAGATCATTTAATTATGCTCTATTTTTTTTGAAATTTGCCTCCAATTCCTTATATTCCTATTTACTAACATTATGTTGAATGATTTCTTGAGAGTATTTATGTTAAACATCCTAAATCTGAGTTTATAAGTCTGACATTTTTTCTTAATAAATAAAATACACTCTGGCCTATTCATCCATTACTTAGACATCATTTTTCTTAAGCAATATTTCTGTGTCAAATTTAATCTTATTTACCATTTGAATAACTTTGTCCCAAATTTATTCAACCAATTCTCCTCTTTCTAAACATTCTCTTTTCAACGATTTAATCAATTCATTCATCGTTACTGTTAATAAGGGTATCAGATCTCCTTATTATTATTTTTAGAACCAATCTTTTAATTGGATACTCTAAACTCTTCCACCAGGATCTTCTGTATGCAAGGAGGATATTTCCTTATTCAAACCAACATCTAATTTTTAATATTCCTTCATATCGATTAGATGAATTTGTTAACCACTTCTTGATTTCTTATGGAAAGTTGTCCCTTAACGTCTGGGCTAAAAACTGCGTTACTCCCCTATTTATGAAAATTGACATACTTGTTGTGGCAGGTTATCGAATTTAATCATAAAAATGGCTTACATCATCACGAACTTTCGAAATTGTAAGTCTTTAGAACTTTTTATCCATCAACAATTTTTATTGGGTAATTTATTAGATTTTAGTTTGCTTAATAAATTCTGAAAGATCTAACGAAGCTTTCGGAGAATGCTAGGTTGACTTACAACTTGTGTGTAAACTTAATGCCTCTTGTTTGGCCTTTCTAATTTAATCACTGATATGCTGATTATTAATAGTAACAGTTTGATTCATAAATGATGGAGCTGATTGGGTATCATTTCTTTCTTCAACTTCTCTAAGCTTGGTCAATAATAACTTGCTAGTAATCTATTTTTAAGCAAACATTTAATAATTTAATTTATTATGATTAAATATATTCACTTTTTTAATACTCTACTTGATTCTAAACACTCCTTCTTTATGTATCCATTAAACTACCCATCCCCAATATATGCCAATTCAGCCAAATTACTTGTTGATAATTTGTATTCTGGCTCGAATCTATCCTTCATCAATTATAGAAATTCCTCCTTTAACTTCTCCTACTACTATTGAAATTATCTAGCTTTTATCGCTGGTAATAGTGTATTGTACATGAAATCTCTAATCCTTTTATATCTGCTTCTAACTAATTGCATTTAGATTTCCAACATGTCAGGAATCAGTTTCCCAAATTTCTCCTTCCTTCCTTCTGTCACTGCTAAAAAATTAGGATTCCTGTTGCATTCAAATATCCATAAATTCAAATCGTCATCAAGTATGAAATCCACTCCAAAAAACTCCCCAACTCTACTATCCTTCAAAAGATACTTTTCTACCGAAAAAAAAAGATGAGTAATCTTTCTCATAATTTAAGGGTAAAGTTCTTCATTCAACCAATTACGCGATTTTATTTTACCTTACTGTAACAAAATATCTTGTAACTCTTCTAAATTCCAATCAATATAGAGATCGTCATCCTATTCTTATCCTGTTGTTTATTTATGTGTTTTTGTTACAGCTGTATTACATACATGTGCCTCTTTAGTGAAATCTAACAAATCAAACTTTAAGGCACATTATTTAATCAACGCCTTCTTATATCCATATAAGATGGGTGGATTTGTGGATGCAATCTAAAAATAAGATCTAAATTCCATCTTATGGCCTTTAAAAATAAGTAAGGATTCTTAAGGTACTCTTGAATTATTCACTTAAGAAAGATTGCGTCCACAACCTAGACTGTCTTTGTACCATGATCTAATTATTTTTTCATTCTAATAATCTAAAAGTAATATGCCATTTCCTAAATGTCTATTTGTTTTGTAAATGTACTAGATCCCCTCATTTTCCAATTTATCCTTGTATTACTTTGTGTTTATGATTTCAAAGAAATTCTCACACTCTTCTTTCAACCACATTCTGAATGTTGGCTTTTCATAACTAGCATCTTTAATACATGTTGTACTCTTATTTTCTTATTTTAAATTGTCAATGTAATTATGAAAATGGGTTGATTGATTTGATTTTAATGCAATTTCCTCTTGGCCTGGAACATGGAAATATTTTTAGAAAATACAACCTGCTTATTTTCCAAAGGTATGAGTTCGAAAATAGTTTTTAGCATATGGATATACTACTGATGTCTCTAGAGGAGTTTAATGATATCCAATTTCAATTTACCTTGTCTATACAAAGCTTGGTAAAGCATCATACATGTTTTGTTGTATGATTTTTCTTGCCAAATCTTAACCACCATAATCTCTTAATACCATTTGATCTTATACTACTACTTCAGGATGCAACAATTTAAAAAGGTCGCTTCTTAGACAATAAAAATTATCATGCACTAATGCAATCTCATATCCACAATTTCTATGTATGTTAAACTCCTATACTTGCATGGTTAAAAATGGGATTATGTTAAATCAACCGTCTATTCCAACCATCTTGACATTCCTTTCACTGCTTCATTATAATACCTATAGTTAGCTGATCCCTCTGATAAATTAGCCCTGTGATACATGTAAACAATGAATAGCACAATACCAGATGCCAGACTAAGTAAAAATGATTATAACATAATTATTATTAATAAAAATATAATTTTTCATAGAATTTTAAATATGAATAATCCCTACATTTTTAATGCTTATGATGTTAATTGACACTCTATGCTTCAGATTCCACGATGAGTTTAGATATTTAACTTAGCATTTAACTAATACTTTCTGAAAACTAAATAAGAATAAAATAATTGATTTCCAAAGATCATACTTAAGAATATTCTCTTATTTATCTTTTCTAATAGGCTACATTACAATGCTTGAATTTTAAATCGTATTAAACCTTAGATAAGATCAATATCATTAAATATTTTACTTTTGTTTAAGTTATCAAGATGTATTTGTGATTTGAGATATACATTTACATATTAATCAAATAGAAAATAGGAAAATATATAATTCAAAAATTAGGAGAAAGAAATATTATCAAGTTTATAAATTTTACAATCTTTTATCTAACAATAGAAGACAAAATTTTCATGAAACGATTATGTTACTTAATTCTGAAATACGTTTAAATAGGTTTAAAAAAATATAAAATTAGATTACTTTTTTATAAACTTATGTATAAACTAATAATAATTGCTTAAATTTATGATTTATATTTTATTATCAAATTTTCCCTTTATAATTGGCAAGTCTCTTTAAAAGTAAGTCTTCTCCGGTTTTAATGTAATGCATATCAAGAAAGGAATAATCATTATAATAATCTATCTCAAATCCATAGCCATCATTTTTGAGTAATGTAATGCCGCAATTTTAATGATAATAAAAGTATTTGGAATTTTGAGCTCTTCCACAAACAAACCCCATCACCTAATCCATAAAATTTCCATGTCCAATTATTAATATAGATTTTTTTGTTTCTTTCTGTAAATCTTAAATTACCTTCTCTGCTCTTTATGTACATTCTTCATCAGTTTCTCTTTTATCTTTAAAATACCATCCTGCATCTTGTATTAATTCATCTATTTCAAACTCTGGATATTGATTCTAAAACTCTCTATTAATATTCTAAATAATTACTTTCTTGTTAATCCAGGAAATCCTTTATTCATACGTTAATTACCTCCTTTTTCATGTAGATTTTGTTATATTTTGAGAGGAACTTTAAATCCTTCACTAATTAATTATGCGGTTTGAATAGCTCTTAATTAAGGGGAACATCTAATTTCTTCAAATTCAACATTTTTTAATTTAAGATAATCAGTCAATAGTTTTACCTATTTGACACCTGATTCAGAAAGTGGAGGATCCTATTGACGATTCTATTCATATTCTAAGTCTGAAAGATCATTGATAACATTATTCATAGATTGTCCATGTCTAACATAATAAATTTTCATGATTTAATTATTTTATTATTTTAATTAATAAAAATGGTTAGTTCCTAGAGTACACTTATTTGATATCATAATAATTTTTATAAAAAGTTTGTTAAGCAAATGAATCTAAAAGTTGTTTTATCAAAAGGAATTAAATATTAAATATTTATTTTTAGAATACATTAAATAATCTTTAAAATATTAAAGCATTTTTGTTAAGAAATTTATTAATTCCTTTTATGTTGTGATTCAACTTAAAATCATCATTTCTCTATAAATAAATTTGTTGTTATTTCTTAACTAAATAAACACAATTCATAATTAATAAAATAAAATTTGCAAAAAAAATGTAATATTAACCAGCATACTAATAACCATAACAGCAATATATCAACCCTGGGTAGATTGATGTAATAATTTTTAGAAATCTAGACCTCTTTTAACTCAGGATTAGATGCTATCTCTAGATGTCCAAGTGTTTTCATCAAATAACGTCCCGACTATTTGGAATCTTTAGGATTCTGCGAGAAAAAAAATGTTTATTATGTTTATTAATCCGATACCATGGGAAATAAACCTGATTTTAAGCATCAAGCTCCTATTTTTAAATGTAAGGAGGAAAGCAGCTGTTGGCAAAGAAATTGTCTTCCAGGTGCTTGTCGAGCTTTTGATTTGAAAGTCAAATAATATGACTAAAAATAAGACACAAATACAGTATTTAAATTGAGTAGAGAGTTCAAATGCACATTTCTTTGTCTAGCTCGGTAATCAAAATATTTAATTTCAGACCTATGATGGAAGTTTAACTATAAAATGGAGGGAAAATAGGCTATATATGTTATCCATTTATGTGTTGTGATAAGGGAGTTGAAATAAGAGATGAGAATAATTCATTAATATATTCTGTTAAAGGAAGTTGTTGTCAATGGCCATTTTTAGTGTAATTACCTTGTGAAGCATGCTAAAGAGCTAGATTTGATATTTTGGATTCACAAGGATAGGTATATTGTGATCAATATATTTAAGAAAGTTTCGGAATTGTGGAAAGAATCTGCAGGGTTTTGCAATGCATTATGTAATGTAGATGCAACAAACTTTAGATTAATGTTTCCAGTGCAATCCACCAGTAGATAGAAGGCTCTTTTATTAGCAGCTGCCTTATTCATTGACTTTAATTATTTCGAAGAATCTCCTTAAGATTAGAATCAAAATTCCATGTGATTTTTACAATATTTTAGATTAATTATTTATCATCTTAATATTGGCTATCAGGCTTATTAAAACCTGAATACAGCGGAAAATAGAATGGGTAGTTAAGAATCATTCGATCTTAATTTTCCTTAATTTTACTTTTCTAATAATATCTCTTATTATTATATTATTTAAAATTGGCATGAATAATCATAAAACATAATTGTACTTCTAATTTGAAACAAGTTTTCTAAAAGTTATTTGAAAAATCATAAATTAACTTTTATGCGTTGTATATTATTTTGCTTTTTAGCTAATTAATGTTAAAAAACTATAGGAAGAATCATTTGAAAGTATTTTAAACAGCATCATCTAATTATTAGCTGACTAAATTGATGATTTCTTATAAAAAAAGAATTATACTTTTTATTTAAAGATAGTTTTTGTATTTTAGATTAAATCATCCAAGCCTAATGACATTTTTACCCTTGTTCAAGTTTTTAAAATATTTATAATTATAATTTTTATTAAGCTTTATAAGTCTTAACCATTATTTAATCAGCAAAGACATTCATTTTAATAATATCAATTATTAACTTTTTTTTTTTTAATAACTTAAATAAAATAAATTTTTTAATAAAAACAAATGAAATAATGTATTGATCAATAACATTCCCATATTTTTATTATAACGACGTTATTAAAACACAATGTTATTTCATTAATTTAAAGACAAATTTAGCATTAATTAAAGAGACAGTCATGGTTAAAATTGAGAGTTAGTTATAATTAAAATTGATTCATAATTTTTACATGTCCAAAACAAATTTACATTCTGATTATTATCATTAAAAGATCTTTTCATCGTAAGATGCCCACTTGAATTTAGTTGTTTTCACACCTAAATAATACATTTGGTTTTTACATTGAGGAATTCTCGGTTATAAAATTAAATTGGCGCCTTTAATTTTTAATAGAGTTTGATATGTTGTATTATTAATAATGGGCTTATAATTTTTTAATACTAATTACACTCGAGGAAATAGATCAATTTAATAATAATTGATATTTTTAGTATTAATATCAAAGTTAATTTAGAGCTGTTCGCTTTAATTATTCAAAATGAATTTTAATGTAAGGTTAATTTATGTTAATCTTGAGAACAAGGCTATCAATATTATATAATTTAACGTGATAATTTAATTATCAAAATATTATATCCTCTTAAAAAATAATTTATGACATTAAAATTTAAACTTCATCATTTTCCGATCGTCTGCGTAATATTTGTATATTTTAATTTATCTCTGCTTATTTATTTAATCTAAGATCTTTCTGTAGTTTTGTTTATATCTGGATAGAGAAAAAATAAAAAAGATAATTTATTTTTGAATTAAAATGATTCCTCAAACTTGGAATGAATTTCTTGAATTTATTGGTGATGTTATAGATAAAGAACTTGACTAGCCTCTGATTAGCCAATTTATAAAGATACCAAATACAAGAATGACATCTTTTTAAATTATATCATACTTCAGCGCAGATTTTCAAAAGTATAAAACTATTATAGGAATTAGGGCTAAGATAAAAAGAAAATGCAAATGGGGGTGCAAAGAAAAGTATTTCTTGATTTGGTGTATCACTAAAATCACGGAAAAGCTTTAAATAAAATTTCATGAACTGGTAATGCCTTTTTTACTATTTATTATTGTGTAGTATTAATGGAAAGTCTTCGAGAAACTATCTAGTATCTTAAATCTCTCAGAAGAACTTTTATTGACTAAATGGTTGAGCCTTCTGAATTATAAACTTAAAGAACAGCCTTGGAAAAAAGAAGAAGATGATTTACTAATTAAACTAAGATAGTATTAATTTCTGCTAAGTTAGATCATACCCAGGACCTAAAGACTGGATAAAAATTGCAATTGAATTTATAAAAACTAGTTAAACAGTAAGGTATCCAAAATAAATTCGAGAGCGATTTAACAATGTTATCAATCCAGACATAAATAAGTAATCATTATATAGATTTAGAAATGAATTCCGCTAAGATGAAATACTTATTATTATTAGAAAAGCTTTAAGTACGAATAAAAATTGGGCGAGAATTTCTAAATCATTACCAGGTCGAACAGATAATCAGATAAAAAATTTGTACAACTCTATTATAAGAAAAATTTTAAATGAAAAAGTATTTGTAAATATTAACAACATTAGGAGAAACCTGATGACAAGGTGGACGAATTACAAATTCTAAATCTAATTATCCAACACAATAATTATGATCCGATATTCATCTCGTCCATTTTAGAAGAAACCAAAAGGAAATAAATTTGTGTCAAAACTGAATCAACTTCTGATAATTCTTAAACTTCTGAAATGGGTGTGAATAATTTGCCGTTCTAACTAGTCTACCCTGTTTTTTACAATTAACCCTTCAATTATCAAAATATTTATTTTTCCTACCCTCAATTTTACCTATTACCTCATTAATAGTCATTAAGAAATCCAATGTTTAATTAAACATGATTTATTTTATTAAAAATTTCATACAGTTTAAATTACTGCATAATATTATATTTTTCTAAACTGCATATATATATAAAAATTGAATATACTATTTCATTTAAACTTAATTTTAGTATTATTTTAAACAACTAAAAGGATGATATCATAATTTATACACTTGAAATTGAAGAAAGATGTTAATTATTTTTTTAAATGTATTTTTTAGATTTTTTACTATTCAAAAATTGGTTTAATCATGTGAAATATGTTTATTATTGAGAAAAAGTAATGAATCTAATTTATTTATAGAATATTAATTTATTGTAATATTCTTAATTTAGCAACATATCTGATTTAATGAATAATTAGAAAATTCCTCATAATTTCATAGTCATCAGCCTAATTTTAAAGTTAGACATAATATGCATTTAAAATTAAATTCTATATTCTTTAATTTATTTCTTTCTGTTTTTATAAAAATAGGTATAAGAGTCTAGTATTAGTTAACTTTTTTATGAACAAAAAATTTTTTATCTTGCTGGGATCTGTTGAGATTCAATAAAACTTAATAAATAATAGGGTAATGCAAATAATGCTGAATAATTTTTATCTCAATACAAATATTAATTGTATAAATCTAAAAAAAATGAAAACTTTTTAATATAAAATTATTTGAGATTAATTAGAATTTTATGATTCATCTTCGGTGAAAGTTATTTTTTCGCATAGCTTGTCTGATTTATATTACTAAAAAGGTCAAAAATGCTAATGATGTAACTCACTCGATATATTAGAGTATATTACTTTAAATATTTTCATTGATGGGTTTAAATAACAACTTACATATTAAAACTAATTGATTTATTTTGATATTTTTAAGCTAGTGTTTATACAATCTAGAACTTTTTATCTAAACATTTAATTCAATAATAGTCTAATTATTTCTTCAAATGAATGATTTATTAAAGAGATTAATAACTCAAGTTAGATAACTTTATATTGAAAATTAATTAAATGTATAATAATTAGGTTTTAGATGAGTTAGAAGAGTTTATCAAATAACAGAAGCTGAATGATAATTTTAGAATAGAGGCTAAAATTGGCACAATCATAGCCAAAACTGATGAAGCACTGATAGATTTAAAACACTTTTAAGACTAATTTATAAATGTGGAAAGTAAAATAGAAAAAAAAAATTATCGATTTGAATCTGCTATATCAAAATTAGACTATGAAAAGGCATGCTAAACATTAAAAAGTGAAAAAAGATGGGAATTCAATCTTGATATTATCTTTGCGTTGAATTATGCAACTCAATTATCTTTCAGAATGGGATTTGATGAAAAAGGAAAAATCTTTTGTATTTTATTTTATTTTACATATTTAGGTTATGAAAGAAAAAAAGAGCTAAAATCAAAGCATTTGGATATATTGGACTATAAAAGATAATATAGAATAACATTAGCATAATATGATATTATAGACTATAATTAAACAGAAATTTGTTTAGAAAAAATCAGAGAATATATAAAAGAAAATACATTATAAGTCACTTGTGTAAGATACAAATAAACAATGATTTATTAATTGGATGATTATTGCGAAAGCTATGTCTTCCAAGTTTAATAAGTTGAAAAAAATAAATAGGCATTTTTGGTAGAGATTGCAAAGGAAATCACTAATAAGAATAATACTTTTAAAAAGAATTTAGATAATGCTTTGGAATTGTTGGAATAACACAGTATATATATGTTTGAATTTAGAGAATTATTATAAACCATTTTACGAAGCAGAAATATCTATCAAATAATAAAAGACTGCATAATCAATATAAAGCCTTGTTGAGAAATACATTAAAAAAATATAATAGTTTCATGATGATGTACGAGCTTAATATCCTGAACCAAGCTTTGTTGGCGTAAGATTTGTTCAAACACAGAAATAGAATGTTTAATAAGCTTAAAAATAGCAATATTATGGGTAGTAAAAAGGCACTTAACTAAAAACAAGGGGATAAAATCCATACCAATAATAGGATAGAAATCAATAAGATCAATAATTTCTTGATTTTAGTAATTCTAATGAAGATGAAAATACCAGACAAGTTTAGGGTTGGTAATAAAAAAAACCATAATATGGTAATCAATTTGATAATAATCAAAAACAAAAGTATAATTAAAGAGGGAGAGGAAGAGGTCGTGGTAATTTGCATGGATATGGTAAAGAAAGAGAAGAATAGTCAAATAGTGACGATGAATAATATTAAAGCAGATAAGAAGATTATTATTGATTGAAAATTGACAAATTGAGTAATCTATTTGAATCATATCAAATAAAAATAAATAATTTTAACAATTTATTTTTAAGAAGATTAATGAATTAACCAATACAGTTTATGTTTCAATTACTTTTGTTGATTGTTTTATTGGTATATTTTTATAAAAATGTCATATCTTTTACAATTTTTCATTAATAAATGCCTAACCTTAAGCGAAATTTCCAATATATTAAAATAGTTAAGCTTCTTCAACCTGACTAAATACAACGTCCGATTCATTTCTTATCAAATCTATTTGATTCAAAGAAGATAAGAGTTTCCTTCCAAATTCCTAATCTCCTGTTTCATTTCCAGCCTAGTATAATAGACTTTCTTACAATAACTTTTTCCAAATATTAAAGTATTTTTTCAATATTTTTGATATTTTCTTAGACTAGTTATGCTGGATTAGTTGTATTTACAATTTTGAAATCTTTTTATTATAGATTGGGAGCTAAGAATGGCCAGGCTTATTATAAATTTTCATCTGAAAAGGATATTTTTATAGGCATTGTGTTAAAGGATGCCACTGCCGCATAGTGCTTTAATGATTGATTAAGTTTAAATGCCTAGCTATTATGATAAAAATACTTTCATTTCTATCTTATTAGTATTTAATGTAGGATTAATTTTAAGAATAATGGGTTAACCTAATACTGCAGTAGCGTTGAATCCGTTCTCCTTTTTACTAAATTCAGTTGAAAGATAAGCAACACCAATATCTAATGATAAGTTTTTGGTTGTAACAAACCCTCCTAACAAGACTTCTTAAGGATTTGCTTATAAATGGCTTAAGTATAAATCTTTAGCATCACCAAAATCAAATGTATACTCCTAGAAGATTGATGAACAAATATACGTTAGTTTCATCTCCAGGGTCAACTAATAAGGCAAAACATTCTGTTATATGAACTTTATTTGTATAGACTGTCCCTAATAATGCTCCACCTACTATGGTTTCCTCTTATCTTGAGGCACCAAATTTTCTGTAATGCAAGTCTAATATTTAGGCGATCACAAGGGGATGAATATCAATTTCAAAGTTTATGTTGCAACACAAATCAACTGTTTCTTGTGCCATAAATTAAATTATTTTATGAAATAAGAGTAATACATAATATAGTAGAAGAGAGAAGAATTTAGGAATGAGATTAGAAATCAAAGAAATGAGCTACAGTTTTCGAGGAAAAGAATGCTGACATCAAATGCAGCAGGTAATTCTCTAATCTAAATATTGTAATAAACTGATATAGAGAATGAGTAATCTGCAAATGTAGCTGATAATTCTCTCATCTAAATATTGTAATAAACTAATATAGAGAATGAGGAATCTGCAAATGCAGCACTTTAATAAAATCTTCCTCAGAGAATTATTAACTCATTATTCATTTCAGATGTCAACATTAACTATGTCTAAAATTTATTGGGTAAAAATTTCTTAAAATTAATCAGAACATAATCGGTTACTTTTAGTAGAATCACTTTACTTCTTTAATTCGTTTACTGCCAATGCTAATGAAGGATAAATAAAACAATGCTTTTAACTTAACTTTTTATCATACCTGGTATCCTTATATGCCAATTTTTGCTAAAGTATGACAGAAAATTCAGATATATTTTATATAATAGATTATTTAGATTGCATATTCTACAATCTAGTACTTTTGAAAGTTGAATTTTAGGCATAAGATAAAAAATAAATGGTGGACTGCATTGAAAAGATTGTTCTTTTAAATAAATTTTAAAAGTTTAGCTTATAGGCGTAAGAATGTTTGCTTAACTTATATTTTAAACTTTCTTTATGTTTCGATATAACAAATTCATTAATAATATGCTCATATATCTTACAAAATACTAGCAAAAAAGAACTTATTATAATTGTTGTTAACTTAATTATTAGAATATTTTATCAATCAGCTCGAGAAAATAGAAAAGCCCTAGAATTATATATAAATTAAATTAAACATTTAAATATTACTGAAAAATTAGTTCAGCTATCTGATGAGTATCCAAATGAAATCATTAAATATTTTAAAGTTATGTCAAACTAGTAAAAATCAATCACTATTGAGATAATTTCTTTGTAATAAGCAAGCTTAATATATTAAAAATGGAGATACTTTGACAGGGAACTATTTTATTATTTTTTAGCAAATATCATCCCAACATATAAAATTATATTAACAGGAATTTTATAAAATTAGTAACTATTGGATGAGATAATGATAACGCTACAAACCAAATAAAACTAGGAATCAAAAGAAGCATTCTATTTATTATGTACAATTGTAAAAGAGAATTCATCTATCCAGTCTAATAATCAGTTTATTGGAATTCTTAATTAATATTTTGTATTTCAATTTTATGAAATAAGGTCAATAGCCACTCAATAGATGAATACAAATTTTATTTAAATCTGATTTTGTAAGACCCAACTGTATTGAATTAAAATTGTCCCAATGCTGTAAAAACAAAACTTGAGTCATTAATTAAATTACCAGAACTTGAAACATAAGTGTAAAGAATATTAAATGATGATTTACAATTTATTTTTGAATGAATAAGTATAAAAAAATTTTTCCGATACCGGGGATTGAACCCGGGTCCCCAGGGTGAAAACCTGATATCCTAACCACTAGACTATACCGGAAATGTTAATGTATATATCCAAATTGTGTTCATATTAAGCATACTACTAGTAGCTATTTTTTTTTCAAATTCTTTGAATCAAAAATCTGCATCGATAATTTAATTTTTTCTAAAATCATACTTGTAAATTAATACATAAATTTGTTTAAAAGTAGTTAAAACTATAAAATTTCATAAAATTAATATAATAAAAATCCAAAATTATTAAGGCTCAAATTCTTGCACATTTAAGTTTAATTAAATAATAAAAATAAAATAATAATAACAAGTTTATTATTAATTTGAAATAATTTTATTCATTCTTTTTGATTATTAACAAAATTAATTTAGAAATTATAAATATATTTTACGTGAATCTCATTTCAAGCCTTTTAAGAAGATAATTAAAATCCTCAATATTCATTTTTAAAGAATCTTAAAATATTTTTCATGAATCTAAGAGATTTTATTTTTCATAAACTATTAATAGAGAAGGAAGATAAATCTAAACTAATTTGATTGAAGTGGAATCATTAACCAATTAGCTAACAAAATAAATGGTTTTAAATTATTGAAATTTATTTTCAAAACATAAACATTTCTTTAATAAATAATAATTAAATAAAGCGCAAATTAAGTTTATTCTAATATAATAAATTTATGAATTAGCGCTCATTTGATACATAGAGTTTATGCAGAAAATCTAAGAAAATTGATAAGAAAGATGACAAGTCATATTGGCAGTAATTAGAAAATTCAGCAAACAGTAAATTTGGTAGGATAAGAGGTCCTAAAAAGATAATAGATTGTTTCGAAAAAAATAAATCCTTTGTTTACTTAGTTGAAGATTGCGATGGAAAAAAAAAGTAAAAGGTTCAAAATATTTTTAGGCTTATCCCAGATTTAGTGTTAGAAGAAAAATTCCCATAGTTTATGATTAAGTACTTGGAAGAGATAATTTAATTCAATTGATTTTATATAGTTTGATATTTCTAAAGATATTAACGTATCAAGAAACTTTCTTAAATAACAATTGAAATGATAAAATAATTTACTTGGTGATATTACCCCGAATAAATAAAGACAAGTTAATAAATCAAAATTTGCATAATTTTTAGAGTTTTTTTAAAAAATAGCCTTTCTTATTTATTGACGTTATTTATTATTGATCATTGATTCTCCATTCTGTAGTAATTCTTGGGGTATTTAGGGTTTACATAGAATTTTATTATTTTTATTTTATTCAATTTAGTGAATTTAGAATCCTTTAAACCAAATAACTATCTTAACTATGAAAATTAAATTTCATTTCTTTAAGAAGATTAGATACAATGTGAATATATTTATAATTTAAGAAACATAATATTTATAATCATAATTTTATATGTATAATTAAAGAAGGAATAGGAAAATTATTGAAGATGAAGAATTAGAGGATTAATCTTCTAACTTCTAATCATTGGGAAATTAAAACTCGTCATCATAAAAAAAATCTTCTCCTAATAAGCAATTATGCACTATTTGCTTAGAATAATTCACTCCCCCTTTATCCAAACTCAAATGTAACCACCTTTTTTGTTAAATATGTTTTGATTAATTTATGAAAGTAGCCAAAAAATTATAATGTCCCTTATGTAGATAACCTTTTTCATATGTATTAATGTTATAATCTCTAGTATGATATTTATATTAATTAAGATGGAGTGTTGGTGTGGATTAACAAATCTGAAAATTTCTATTAAAAAAATACATAAGAAAGCTACTCATAGCTAGAGGAAAGCATATTTTAGGAAAGCTTTTTAAACACACCATCATAAAGTATTGTGAGTGCCTCAATTTCTGAAGTTTGTTAAGTTTGCCTTTGTAATGAAAATGATGATTAAGTGATCTTTTGTCTATAATGTAGAATTCTTATTGGTCATGATTATTGTATTTAGGATGATGAGAGAATTTTAGGTTTATGTAATAGTTGTTAAAATTAATGAAATCTAATTCAAGCAATATTTTATTTTTTATCTATATGAATCTATTTATTAAACTAGAATTTATTTTTATTTCAAAATTTGAATTTTAAGTCAAATTTTTGTTATGAAAACTCAAAAATTTATTGCTCTCCTTTTTTTTTTAGAAAATTTCTAAATACAAACAATTCTTGTAAAAATTATACGATCCTTATGAATTTCTCTTTAATAAACAAATTAATTATAACATATCTTGGCTTTATGGAGATATTGAAATAAAATTAGACAGAAAATTTAGAAAATTTATTACTAATTTGTATATTTAACTTTATCATTATATTTATCATAAATGGCTTTCGAAATTACAGAAAAAATGATTGTGAATACAATTGCAGGATTCGGCTAAGTCATTAAACTACCTGAAGGACCTGTTCCAGAATAATTAACAGTAGAGGAGGAAAACTAAGTAAATCATTAGCAATCTGAAAAGAAGATTGTTTCTTGTCCAGGTTCTCCAGGACAACCAAAAAAGTAGGATTCAGAAGTTGAGAATCCTCAAAAATCAGATTAACCATTAGAAAAAAAAAATGAAATTTAACTAGAGATATAACAAGATAATTAATAAGAATAGCAGAATCAACCTTAAGCCTAGCCTTCTAAGATTAATGCTCCCAAAAAAGATGTGCCTTAATTAAAACCTAAATTTCCACCTCCTAAAAGTGTCAGTAGATAGTCTTCTAAATAGCCTTCTTTAGAGAAATAAATTTCAATGTCAGAGGATCCTTTACCATTTTCAAACTCTCTTCCTTTTTCATAATAAAGTTCAACAGAAGGTTAGCCATAAAATAAAAAAGCTCCTATTTTGAAGAGATTAACAGCTGATTTAAAAGAGTCAATAGTTTTGGCCAAGAAATTAGAAATAAAATATAAATACCCCTATTCTAATGATGAGAGATTAATAACTATTGATTTTTCATACGGCAAGATTACAACAATGGTAAAAAATATCAGCAATGTTATATTTTTATTGGTTAAAACATTTTTTGGTTAAAGAAATTACTATTTAGCAATTGTTCCTGTTACTTTTACTACAGAATAACTAAGATCATTTATAATTGATGGAATTGGGCAGAATTAAAAGCTGTTTCATAATATTAAACTTATCCATCCCATGATTCAACTAAAAGAATTGAAAGATACATAAATTAAACTTTCGGAAGCAGGTCTTAAAGATTTTTCCTAACTCTTATTTTTAGCTGAAATGACATTCACGTGGGATCCAATTAAAAAAGGTAAAAGTGTAGTCTTATCAAATAATAATTTGACAGCAAACAAAAAAGGATAATCAGATTATTAAACGGTGCTTGGAACATTAGCATTAAATTCAGGAAGGCATTATTGGGAAATTAAGATTGAAAAGTATGTTGATGAGGAAGATATCTTTATAGGAATAGCAAGGTAAAAATTTTAATATAAAGTAGAAAAGAGATTGACTTGTATACTTAACCGACCACAACAGGACACTTTTATGGCTATATTTGTTTATGTGCCAAAAAATTCGGAGCTGATGGGTAGATATAAGATTATGGATACTCAGCTGTATAGAATGATACAATAGGTGTTCTACTTGAATTCAGAAGTGGTTTAGGAACTTTATCATTTTACAGAAATGGTGTTAAGTGTGGAGAAGCATATAACAATTTGACAGGGACATCTTATCCAGCTCTAAGCATGTTTTATGGAGAAGTTCAAGTGACATTAGATTCAAAATCGCCATTACCATCAAGTTGAATTAAATGTGTTAAAGTGTCATAATTATTATACATAAATATTTCATAAAGTAATTGGCTAGAAGTTCAGGAATCCGAATGGGTTAATTCTACAATGTAGTAGTGTTATAGCTAGTTTTTGTTTTTGTTGTAAATAATAACGATCAGATATTAATATAAAATAAATTTGAATTTTGAAATGAGAGGAAGATCAATCTAAAATCCGTAGCCATTTTAAATGCGCTCTCCTTAAAGAGCTGTTTCCCCAATTATTTAAGTTGTTCCTTAAGCACCTTAGTAGCAAGCTCTTTCCGACAGTTTAATTAACATGAAAATGGAAAAAGTCTTAATGGGATTTGAAATTTAAAGATTAAATTGTGTATTGCTTGAATTGGATAGGAAAAGAAATGCTATGAAAAATACAATGTATATTTTTGATTAAATTAAGATAATAACATCAGGAGAGGGAATAAGTTTTGCTACTTGAAGTATAGAGTTAGAAATAAGAAATAAACGAATTACAACAGAAAGAAAAATTAGCAAGGGAAAAATTAAATTCTTTTTTAAGATAAGCAAGCCAATAGGAAAATTAGAGCAAAGTATTAAAAATCTGTTATCTTAGGATCAATCAAATAAATTAGAGGAAATAAGAAAACTCTAAGATGAAAATAAATTATTAGAATCAAAACTATCCTATTTACTTAGTCTAAATCAATTAGAAAACAAATAAGAAGGTACTTCAATAAAAAAGGCTGAATAACTATCTTTTTCAAAGAATGAATATTTACCTGAACATTTACAAAATGCATTGAGCAATCTTTAAAATGGAATTTCATAATATAGAAATGGTAATTTAATTTAGAATAAATATGCCAATGCTTTAACTATGCTGGCAGAATTGATAAATTCTCATAATAATCTCTTACAAAAATTGGATAAAGATTAAGATGACTATGAAGTCGAAATCTAGTAAATATAAATATATTTGACTTCATTAAATCAAGATATTGAAGCTTTGAAACGATATGAAACACCAAAAGCAGTAAGAAGAATCTTAAACAATTAAAGTCCTTTATAAGCAAGATCATAATCTCCATCATTATCATCTGAAGAGGTATTTTCAAAAATTATGACACATATCGAACATCTCCAACTTGATCCTCATAATGTACCAACAATTATTAAACAAATTTCTTTATTAAATTCATTAGTTAGATTAAAGAATGAAGATTTAAAATTGATTGGAAATAATACTAAATTAAGGGGATCTCCTGTCCGATATTCAGTAGAAAGATCCAATGGAAGTATCAGAGTATTGACTCCAATAAAATACATAAGTCCAATTAGAGTATCTCCAACCAGACACCACACTTACAACACAAATGTTAGCGTTCCCCAAAGGGTTTCCATTATTCACCCTAATATATCAGACTCGATTTAAACTTAACAAAGACCAGGCATAGCAGATTCATTCCCATAATAATCAAAAGACGAATTTTAGAATGCTTTAAGCTAGTTTAGAGATAACTAAGACAGATTATATTAATTAGAATAAGAGAGATTAAGTTTCTAGGAATAAATTTAATATTGGAAACAAAAATTCGAAGATGAAATAGAAAAAAATAATCAAAATCTATCCCCAGAAAGCATTGAATAAAAACTATTGAAAGAAGTTAAAAAGAATTAAGAAATGTTTTCTGAAATTATTCTACTAAAATAAGAGATTTAAAAACTCTAGAAATAAGTAGATTTTGAATAGGAAAAGTTGCATGATCAAGCTATCAAATCAATAGAATAGCTATCCTAATAAGAAAAAAAAAGCCAGAACTTAGAAATAATATAAAAGAAACTCGATTAATAAAATTAGGAGTAAGAAAAATAAATATAAGATTTAAAAAGATAATTATAAGTAAATGATGAAGAGAAAACAAAATTGAAAAATTAGTTATAAAAATAAGAGGATGGTTTACCTTAATAGCCAGTTGAAAACTTTAAAATTCAAC